>PPJG02000034.1:0-72194 GCA_003705695.2 Blastobotrys serpentis | reverse complement strand
TACTCGTTAACCAGAACACATATCACAATGCTCATCATAATACTGGATGGATCCTAAAACTCGATTACAATAGATGTTGTAACTTGAAGATTTCCTTCTCGCAGTAGCTAGCTGTGGTGCCTCCTCCTCAGAATCCATGGATCCCGTGCGACGCAGCTTTGTTGAACGATCATTGTTCAGTACTTCATCAGAATCAGTCGTTTCAGCTGAATTGTCGGACTCAGTTACAACTGGTTCAACAAATCGTCTTTTGCCTAGTAGCCTTTGGACACTTGTCTTGGACACTTTCAAATCA
Source organism: Blastobotrys serpentis (assembly GCA_003705695.2). Taxonomy (NCBI): domain Eukaryota; kingdom Fungi; phylum Ascomycota; class Dipodascomycetes; order Dipodascales; family Trichomonascaceae; genus Blastobotrys; species Blastobotrys serpentis. The sequence continues at coordinate 71,899 of PPJG02000034.1, read as the reverse complement.
AGGTCTTGAGTTAATTTTTCCTGATCCACAGTGAACTGAATGGGCGCCGAGGCAGCACGGGTACGAAGGTAGTACATGCCCGTCTTAAGACCCTTCTTCCATCCGTAGAAGTGCATGCTTGTTAGTTTTGCCATTGTTACATCTTTCAGATGTATGTTTAAACTTTGCGATTGATCGATGAATGGTGCCCTATCAGCAGCCATGTTGATAATTGACTTCTGGGAAATCTCCCATACAGTCTTATAAATGGCCTTTATTTCATTAGGGATCGAAGGTATATTTTGGATACTACCATCGTTTGCAATAATTCTATTCTTCATAGAATCATTCCAAAGCCCCAATTCAATGAGATCTTTTAACAGCCAATGATTGACAACTTGGAACTCCCCCGAAAGGACTCGTCGAGAGTAAATGTTAGATGTGTAGGGCTCGAAACATTCGTTGAAACCTAATATCTGTGAAGTAGATGCAGTAGGCATCGGTGCCACCAACAATGAATTTCTCATTCCATGCTTGGCTACCTTTGCTTTCAACTTATCCCAATCCCACAAATCTGTTGGCTTGTGATTCCAGAGGTCAAATTGAAGCTGGCCCTTGGAGGCTGGTGACCCTTCGTATGTATCATATGGACAGACCTCCGTGGCCAGTTCAACTGACGATTCAACTGCTGCATGATATATCGTTTCAAATATTTTAATATTAAGTCTAGATGCCTCCTCCGAGTCGTAAGCAATTTTCAAAGCCATGAAAACATCTGCCAATCCTTGAACTCCCACTGCAATTGGTCGATGTCGAAGGTTACTTATTTCAGCTTCCTTCACAGGGTAACTGTTGATGTCAATAATTCGATTTAAATTTCGAACTACTACCTTCACTACTCTGTGAAGATCCTTGAAATCAAACCACATCTCATTCTCATCTGTGACGACAAACGTTGGTAGACCCACAGAGGCCAGGTTACAAACGGCAACTTCTTCTGGTGAGGAATACTCAACAATTTCTGTGCACAAGTTGGATGACTTGATTACACCAACATTCTTCTGGTTGGATTTTCTGTTGCATGCATCCTTGTAAACCATAAATGGTGTCCCAGTTTCAGTTTGAGCCTCTAAAATCGCATACCAAAGCTTTTGAGCTTTTACCTTGCGCAAAAACTTTCCCTCGTTCTCATATTTCATATACAACTTATCGAAATCCTCCCCATACACATCGCACAATCCCGGTGCGACGTCTGAAGAAAACAAACACCAATCTTCATTATTCTCCACCTTCCTCATAAATAGATCCGGGACCCATAGGGCCAAAAACAAATCTCTAGCTCTACCTTCCTCCTTACCGTGGTTCTTGCGCATATCTAAAAAATCAAATACATCCGCGTGCCACGGTTCCAAATAAATTGCAAAGGCACCAGGTCGTCGGTTGCCTCCCTGATCAACATATCTAGCTGTGTCATTATATATCTTTAACATGGGTACCAGTCCACTGGATAACCCACCTGTGCCTTTGATATAAGAGCCCTTAGCTCTGATATTATGAACATGGATTCCGATGCCTCCAGCTCCTTTTGAGATCATGGCACATGTTTTTAAGGTATCAAAGATACCCTCCACAGAATCGTCCTTCATTCCCACCAAGAAACAAGATGACATTTGCGGCTGAGTTGTTCCTGCATTATACAATGTAGGCGAAGCATGTATGAACTTGCGATCGGACATCAATTTGTAAGTTTCGATCACTTTCGCTAAATCACCTCCGTGCAACCCGACTGCAACTCTCATTAACATATCTTGTGGTCGCTCAACTAGTTTGTCGCCAATCTTCAATAAATATGTCTTCTCTAAGGTTTTGAATCCGAAAAAGCTAATCTCAAAGTCTTTCGAATAGTCGATCGCCTTGTCTAACACTTCTGCATTTTCTTGAATGACCTCATACGTCTCCCGAGAGATCTTACTGGCATTCGATCCAGTCTTTTCATATTTGTAATTATAAAGCTTTTTAATAGTCTCAGAAAACCTGGATTCCGTTTCTTTGTGAAGTCTCGAAACCAACACTCTAGATGCCACAAACGAAAAATCTGGGTGGATTGTAGTCATGCTAGCCGCCGTTTCAGACAATAATCCATCAATATCTCTACTTTTCACACCAGAATAAATCCCATCTACCACTCTATTCACTAACATGTCAGGTTGCACATGCAAACGATCTAGGCCAAATGTTATTCTTTGGAGTCTCGAATGAACTTTCGCCGTTTCAAACGGCTGAGTAGTTCCATCTATATAATTAACCAACAGTCAGTATTGCAGTCATTTTCTTGCTAGAAAGCACAATTATCTTACCTCTCTTTTCTATCAGCATGTTTCTTGCATATATCTGCAGTTAAGCGTGTGGCAAGAAAAAATTATTAATTAAATTGTTATGCGGCACAACGGCTTCCCAACGTCTTTTTTTTTGCAAGGAATTTCAGGGTCGCTGAAGATAACAAAGCATTTTTTTTCCCCCCAATTTACACGATGAATCCCTCCGGTGACGGTGACTTCATTTTCACTGGAAAGAAGAAAAAATTTACCGCCGTGTCACCAGATTATATGTACATTATACATATTGTAAAATTTGCGTAGAATAGAGCTTAGGGCAGCGGGACTATAAACCTTGTTGGCGAGGGTTGATCGGGCTTTGAAGGAGCTGACCAAACTTCCAACGACGGGTGAATTCGGAGGGTCTTATTTCAGAGGTTTAAAGACTGTGGTTACTTAAGGCTGATTGGATGAAATCCATTCATCATAAATTGATGACTGATGCTTTTTCTGACTGTAAAAGGGGTTCCTATATTAAGCGAACATTTGCGGGCAGTGATCCCAAACTAACCAAGACCTACTTCTTTCTTGTTTTTTGAAAAAAGAGCATCAACCAGAGGCAAGTTTGCTAAGCGAGAGAAAAATGAAAAAAGGAGAATCCACTGATTTTTCAATGTTTAATTATTGATAGAAACAGAAATAGTTACGTACTAATAATTATTTAAACAAAAAAGACAACAAAAAAGATTAAAGCAACACCAATAAATAAAGATGGGATAGGAACGAAGGAGCTGGAAGAAGATTCAGTAACGCCACTAGATTCCTTTGAAGGAGTACCTGAAGTTGTGTTCATGGATGAAGTAGATGCTGCTGCACTAGAGAGACCAGTATCTTGAGGATTACCTCTTTTGCCCTTTGGGCTACCTGCGGCAGAGTTAAGTGTTACATCTGAGCCCAATGTGGATGACGCACCAGAAAACTTAGCTCCGCTATTGACACTGGCATCTGTACCAAATTGCGTATTGGAGTAGCCTTGTGCCTTTTTCGCATTTGGAATGGCCGATTGGATAGGCACAATATCGCGCTCTGTTTGATCGTATTCAGTCTGTGCCAATGCGATTTCCAAGTTTTCTAGGTCATATACAACATATGCGGATCGTAAGAATGAATCTCCTAAAACGTAGAAATCTCCAGTGGTGAGCGCTAATTCACAGGCTTCTTGACCATTGGAATAGTAAAAGGACTCACCATTTCTTAAATCTCGAAGGGGTAACATGATATCAGAGAAGGGTACTTGAATCTTTTTCCCAGAGAAATCAAACTCTAGTAAAGCCTTTTTGTCAACACTGGAACATGGAGCAGTGCAACTATAATCATTTTGATAGTATTTGCACCCAACTTTTTCAGAGATGAAGTCAACAAATGGTTTAGGGAGTACCGAAAGACTAGAGCCCGAGTCCATTAAAACAGCAATGTTCCCACTCATCACTGTTTCAGATTTAGAATCCTTGTCCTGTTTTAAAGCAACATTCGAGAGTATCACGTTTAATTTTCTGGGTTTGTCACTTTTGGAAGGTTCGACATTTACGATTGGAATCGTTTCCAAATCACCAGAATATTTTTTCTGATCTACACCTCCGAACAAGACATTCCCTTGTCGAGAATCAGGATCGTTAAGCCATAGTGAATAAGCTACCGTGTCAATCATCTTTTGTTTCTTCAAAACCATTGGGAAGTTGTCGTAAGGCTTATCAGATGTCTCCAATCCTTGGAGCCCTATTCCAAATACCGCTTGGCTTGAATTCGTGTCACCGGAAACACCGAAATGGACATCTTCAATTTTGTTTCCAGAAATACTGACAACATCAGTGCCTATTTTCCCCTTAGCATATGTGGTATCAGCGTATTCTATAAAGAAGCCGTTTCCGTCGTCCTTGAATGTTGAGGACTTCTTGGTGTCGAATGTGCCCGACTCCTTACAATCAATATAATCCCCACCCTGGGCAGTGAGTTGTTGACTCGGATCAGTAGCACAAAACTTGTTTCCTTTAGCAATAACCCATAGATCACTTGATCCGGTATCAAGAAGGAGGTTCATCTTTTGTGGCGGAGAGCCTATATCCACCTCTGACGAATAATAACTATATCTATTCTCCAATCCGTCTTCTAGTGTATTTCCCCGTTTAATGTTGCGAGTTTGTGTTCCCTGGAATCCACGGATCTCAAACCCCAATACCCCGGAGGGTAAAGAGTCGTGCGCGACGACATTTGCAATCGTGAATACTGAACTTGCTACAAGAGATAATTTCATTTTTAATACTCATAGACTATGCCATAGGAATAAGAATTCTGTGCATTATATATATTCAAACCACTCATAGCCCGTCAATTCGTATTCCAATTTAGAATCCTCTAACGCCTTAAATTGATCGTCGTGATCAACATTATTATTTTCCATTCATGGCGATCCCCCTGATGCTTGTTTGGCAGAAATGAGGAGGTGGAACAGGATATAGAGAGATTCTTATAGCCACAATTCCATTGTTTGTCTCAATATTAGCGACTGCTACTGGAGCGTTTTTGTTTAGGTTAATAACGCATTTTTAAGCTATGAACCATAATACGGCTCGTCTCGGGGATTGACCAGATCTAACACAAATGGGGACGTACCAAAAAGGCAATGATTGGTCCAAAGAAGCGTCATAACGGCGAACAAAGGACAACCCCATGCATAATGTGCAAGTATCAGCTGGAGCGTTATTCATCTCCGAGGCGATTTTTGGTCCAGATCTCAGCTCATCTTCGGAATTCGTTTGATCCAGATGAGTAGTGAAAATTGAGATTAAGGAAAAGTAAAAAAGAAAAAATTGAAAAAAAGAAAAAAAAATTGACGAAAAAAAGTCAAACAGTCACAGAATGGAACACCTTTCCGTTTGATTCAGTCGTTACTTCTCTAACACATATCCAACATTCTAGATGCAAACATTGCTAAAGCCTCCTCACTGCCGCTGCAGGCTGTGATTCAGCTACACATTATTCCACTCATAGGGGAATGATCGTCAAACTAATGCAATTTCCCTAAGATCCGATGCGGTGGATCATAAGGAAATAGGCGTGGCAATAGCCTTTGGCGATGATTTGCGGGTTCCTCTTGTACGCCTGGCAATGTTCTTAGTTGATTTGGACTCCAAATTTAGACACGGGTCAATGGAAAAACATGACCTATTCCGCCTGAGTGGCTACCGTGTGCTTGCATATGCTAAGATCCATTTAGCATTTGTCAATACGTATTTGCAGGCGGTGGTCCACGATTCATTCGAAGAGTTCATACTTAGGCGAATACTGCAGCCACCTATTTTGTCTTGGTCAATAACATATGGTAGCTTCAGAGTGGGGTCAAGATGTTCTACATATTCTCCCACTTGTTTTAAAACATTCAGAAAGGCTACCATTGCCGCATCCAACCGCTTGTGATTTAGTAATCTTTCAAATGAATAGTCACCAGAAGAATACAGTTCCAATACGACCGGTTTCATTGGTTGACCAGTCTTAGGATCGTTATTTAACCGCTCAATCTTGGAAACACTGCCTAACGGCCTTAACCGATAACCGACTAGTTTAAAGTTTAGCTTCTGGATAACTGTCGCTAACAACAATAACGATTGACCCCAAGCTGCGTTTATCTCAGACCATTCCACCTTCTTCTCTCGTAACCTTCCCAGTCGTAGTCCATTGATTGTACCGAAATACCCATCATGGCCGATACAAAACGCATCATTATACACATTAATTTTCTGTAATCGTTGCAATTGGTTTGATTCGTATTCATATAGTGAATCCACTCTGAACTTTTCACTTTTATGTTGTTGTAACTCAAGCGCAAATTTGTTTTGCTGTGCGTAAAAGTCCTCTTCTTCCTTACTCAAACTATCGGATTCTTTTCGTAACTTTTCCAACTCCTCTTCTACTTCTCTTCTTGAGTTTTCCATCTCCTTCAACTCATTTAATGCATTTTGGTTGTCTTGCTCTAATTCTTGGATGTCTTTCATCAGCTCCTCAACTTCTTCCGATCCCTGTCCCGGCTGATCTTTCAGTTTGTTCAGAAAGCTGATATACACATCGCGCTCGTTGCATGATTCCTCATATTTAGTCTTTAAGCCTTCCCGAATAAGCTCAGCACAATCACTGCAGACAGGATAGTCAATGTCGCTTTTGGCTGACAAAGCTTCAAATAGCGCTTCCAGGGTATCAATTCTGTGAGACAGGGATCCCGAATCTTTAACACTATTCTCTTCTGTTTTATTATTAGTTGTAGATCCAGACAAAACAGAATCAGTTAAAACAACATAAGATTCTCCAGGGTTCTGAAATGCTTTGCTGCCACCAAATCGTGAGTCGGTCGGTTGACGGATAACTGGATGTCTTCCATTGTGTTTAGAACGGGTGCTGTCGTGACGATTCGTTACTAGATTCGCCTGAGTTGAATTAAGATCCTTCAAACTATCATGTGCTACGAGTGGCAAACGGCAGCGTTGGCACTGTTGAGATGGCTTCACCATTATACTCGTATAGTGTGTTGATCTGATCCTGATTCCTCCCAATATATCTGAACTGTCTTGAAGATAGCGATGTGGTCTGGGAGGGGCGTAGGGAGAACAACCACAGATCTCGAATTCTCTCAAATTAAATAGCACATCTGCCTATATAGATATATTTTATTTTAGTCACTGTCCACTCATTTAATCGCAAGTTCTTTACCAATTTTCCTTTTGATTCACTAAATTCACTAAACTCCCTTCCAGTTTTATACTGAAGCAAAACCAACACAGATTCTTCAAAAGCATCATCTTCTGGTGTAGTCTCTTACATTTTTCATTCCTGCTTCTCAGAGACTACAAATTTGCCTCTTCTGCATAATTTATGATATATACACAAGAATATTAATATTATTTACAACATTTGGGGGGCCGTGACATTCCCACAAACGGTGAGACATCTCCTATTTCGTATCGGTTGTACTCAAAGTTCATAATTTCCGTTGAAGCTCGGATTCCGCTCGACTAACAGCTTTCTGACTTTTCTCAATAGTATCACGCAAATACGGCAAAGTGTTACCCCTAGCTGCAATCTCAATTCCATTCAAGGCATAGGCTGTGACATTGATCCCGTCTTTAGGAATTCTACCATAAGATTGTAAATGAATCATGCCAATACCTCTCACTGCAATTGTGAGACCTCCGGGATATAATTTAAAGGTATGTCGAGTATATCCCAAATTAGCGTACTGTGGGTTATGGTAGAAATAGCGTTCAACCTGGTTAAACGCTTGTTCGTCAACACTGATGGATGCCTGTTGAATCACCTTATCTAAAGATGAATATATTCTGGTTTTGGCAAAGGCGTCTCCAGCAATCGGCCAGGCAATCAAATGATTTTGATCTCGCTCAAGAACTAACAATCCGCCAAAGCTGATCACATGATGAGGACGAGAAGCTACAACACGTCTAGTATTGTAAATACCAGGATCCTTTAATAGCAGCTTTCCATTCAGAACTTTATTCAGCATCTTGTATTTCAGCAAGCCATAAGTTCCGTTTTTCTTCTCAGGATAAGATGGAAGATCATTTATTATCTTCTCACCATCCAGCTCATAAGTGAATGGTCTCTGTGTATGCCATGGAAACTTGGAAATGCCTAACCTTCTCTGTGGTAAATGTGGTATTGGAACCTGCCCAACAAACTTTTGTGCCAAAGTTAATGCAAGGGTAGTTTTTCCAGAATTGGTGTATCCGACAAAGTAATTATCACTCCCGAGAGCATCTTTTAGTCTCTGCAAACCCCATTTTTTTTGAGCACTAACAACAAAAACATGTTCCGGATTCGCATTGATCATTTTCCCGAGCTCTTTCTGTACATATGGGAGAAACCGTTCATTAGCCTTATGCTGTTGTTTCACAATCATATCCGTTTTGTTTACAACCCATAAAACCCTGTTGTCAGTTTTGAGTTTTCTATTAGCCAGCCTCAAATCGACTGTAGTTGGAAAATCTGTGGCATCTATCACATTAACAATGGTCGAGTTAGACGGTATCATTTCAGTCATAAAGTTTTCGTAATCATTAACTGGCTGTGTAATGGAGAGCTCTTTGTTGTTCTGGTCCGTTGAAACGGCTAGGCATCGAGAACAGATATGCTTTCTATCGCGTTCCTTTCGCTCTCTTGTAATATCCATCTTAGATTTGCTGACTGTTTCCTTAGTGTTTGTATTCCAAGAAACTGGCTCATTAGCTGTTGGTGCGCTATTTGGGTCCCGTTTGCCTAATTGAAGGGCTTGTTGTTGTAGAAACCCTTTCTTATCATCATCTAAAGATTCGAACATTTGATCGAACTTTAGGTTCTCCCTTCCTTTAACGGATTCCTTCACAGACCGTTTGACATTTGATATGCTATGTCCGGGACTGTTCTTATCTCCACTTTGGTGAAATGGACTTCCACAGGCCTGACATCGACGAAATACATCAGTCAATGCAGTAGCTCCAGTAGAATAAGGTTTAAAAGGTCGGAGAAGGCCTATCCGGCTTATATTCCGGGTTCGAAACAGCCTACTGATAAGCATTTTGTGATAATGGAGATTGGAACAATTTTTTACTCATCGGTTTAATCTTTTTTTTTTTTTTCAGATTTGACGGCTGGTGCGGCTGAGATTATATCTCAGGATTAGTGCCTATACTTCAGCTATATATGGACTTTTGACAATTTTGAAATTTCACGGGCAATCTATTGGAATTATTGTTAGCTACATGGAATATTTACAGGAGTGTATTATTTATTCATCATCACTTTGTTCCTCGTCTTCAGAGCCAACTTGTTCCAAGTCACTCATTTCGACATCTTCACCATCACTTTCGTCGTCTTCTCGAGACTCCTTCTTTTGTCTATCAGCTTCTTGTTGAGCCAAACTTTCTCTAAGGATTCTCTCCTTTTCAGCCTTAACCTCTCTTTGAACGACAACAAATGCACCAATTGGAGTCTTCTTCCAATCATAGTCCTTCATGAACGCAGCGACTTGTTCCTTTTGAGATGGACCGAATTCGACATTGCTTCGTTGTTGTTCAATTAATTTAGCATTTTGTTCCAACTTTTCAACCAATCGCTGGATTTGCTTGTTGAATTTGATATTCTTGCTCTTCTTGGTGAAGCGTCTAAGAGTGATCACAGCTGGAATAGACAATTCCGGGAAGGCAATACTCTTAGCATGCAAGACAAAGAATTCAGCTACCAAGTCAACAAATTGTTCTGCAACACCATCTTGATAAACTCTAGTTCCAAGATAAGATTTACCTGCTCGAATGTTATGGTCAAAATCGAGTGGCTTGAGAGTGCTTGATTTTGGACTCTTGGTGAAAACCGAGGAGGTCAAGATTTCAGTCAATGCAGGTAACAATGGAATGTAGACACCGGTGTAGGTAGACAATCGTAAGAGGGATCTAATGAGATAGAATCTTAATGGGAAATATTGTGGCGTTGGAATCAATCTCATTGCGCCCAAAGTAACTTGAACCAATGGATGGATCAATGCACGCAAAGGAGATGCGCCGTTGGTTTTGGCCTCTCTGGTCAAGTCACATTCAAAACAGAGAACTCTTGACCAGAAATCAAGTGAATGCACATATTGCCAGTTATAAATAACTTTGTATGAGTCAGCAGTCTTGTTGACGATGGAGCTTCGAAGATGGATGGCCAATTGTCTAATGAATTGGAAACCTTGTTGATACGACGTCGTTGGATCAATGGAGAACAACTGGGCCAACAAGTTCTTTTGCATGTTGATACTAGGCATGTTGTGAACGTTAGTCTTTCTGCTAGATTGGATGAATCCAGAGTATGCTGTCTTGAGTGTCAATTCTAACATGGCTTTTTGGTGTCTAGCAGCGTTATCCTTCAAGAAGTCAAAGGCCATTAATCTAATTCCATCATTCTCAGCTTCACAAAAAACGGCGACGATAGCGTTGATAAGGTCCTTCAAAAGCTTTCTGTAGGAGATGAAATAAGGCAAAAGTTCTTCTGTAGATTTGAGGATCAGAGTAGTAGTGGTGTCGTCATGCTTACTGGAGAGAATCACTGCCAAGGAGTGTGCGAATGATCGCAAGGATTGCGACAATGACTTTAGTTTTTTGTTTTCTGTTGGCACCCCTGAAGAAGTAATTGGGATGTGATGACGGATGGCGTCTGGGGTCTTTGTAAGGGTCAAAATTAACAATCTGTTAAACACGTCGGCGTTATTGACGATATACTTGTAATTGGTTTCAGTATTTTGAGTATAATTGACAGCCGCAACAAAAGCCTTGAACACCTTTTTAAGGGTCTTAAGAGACTTTTCTTCTGTGAGCGACTTTTTCCATGCATTAATATCTTTGATTGTAACCTCGACTTGATCTGATTCGTCAACTTCTTCGGCCTCTTCAACATCCCGAAGCTGGTTATCCTCATCGCCGCCTTCATCAGATTCACTCATTTCTTCGTCATCATCGTCTTCAAAATCTTCCGGGTTGAAATCCAGCAATTCTTGGTCATTCTCCTTTAAATATTGATAAAATTCTGGGTCCTGCTCGGCAAGTTTAGACAGATCCTCCTTATGCGACTTCATTTCATCACCACCCGATGCTTTTTTCTGCTCCTTAGGAACTTCAAAGCCTCCCTTCATGAAGTCTTCAACAGACATATCATCGAAAATTTCTTGGTTCTTTTTCTTGGTAATTGCCTTTTTCTCCGCTTCTTGCTCTGCATTTACCGCATTTTTCTTCTTTTTCTGTTGGGCAAACTTTTGCTTGTGCTTCCGTTCCAACCGTCTTTGATCAATGTCACTTTTCAAGTGATTCTTTTGATACTTTTTGGTGGTTTTACTGACCTTTCCCATGGTTGATGTCGGCTGGTTGATTTCGAACCAAAACTTTTCAGGTGCGATAGATGTCTTTCAAAAAAATTTCTCCGGCGGTCCAGGATATCCACAAGCGTAATACCATGTCCAGAAAGTGTGCGCCGTTGGATATGCGGCGCTTCTTTTTTCAGATGTCCAAGCCTCGCTGAGGCTCTGAAAAGAAGCCATTTTCTTGATTTGAATACGTTTAACTACTTCAGAGTTCAAAGAGCAGTAATGGATAGAAAAGAAAGAATCTGTGGGCAATCACTGATGTTGCTGATATAATAGGAATAGGAAATCTATATCACAGGAATTTTTGTTGCTTTGTGATCTTGAATATTTCGTAAAATTCTCTTAGAAATACTTGCTAGCGGAATCATTTTGTCAGGTTATACTCATATATCATAGATACTTGGTTCTGACTAACTCCATACTGCCCTTTCGAGCCTGCGCTGACGAATGTTAGATTATATATATATATATATCCTATGCCCTTCTCACGTGTTTCGCGCGATTGCGCCGCTTTTTTTTTTTTTTTCTTTTCGCGTCGAGTCGAAAAAAGCCGTGATCTGCTACTTAAGCTTCATCTGTAAATTAGAAGAGTCTATTGTTTTCACACAGCCTCCCAAACAGAAACATGGAAGAGAAACGTGTTGAAGATCTAAAAGAAAGCCCTGAACGTCCTTCGACTACTGTTAGCGCGGCGTCATCCCCAATAACGATGCCGGCTTGTGAATCGCCGCGTAAGACACCAAATCACCATTCGTCTCCCTTACCTCCATTGTCCGGTGAAAACAAGCTTGAAGTTCCAAAGCGTCGGCGATTAGAACCAGAGTGTGTTGGATCCACGCCGATTGATCGCAGAATCAGTATTAACAATAGCGGTAACTCGACTATTACACCGCAGAAAAATAGATCAATTTCTACTCCGACAAGGTTACTACATAAGCGTACGCCGTCATTGGCAGACAAGCCAATTCCAGTTCTATCTCCTCCCTCCCCGGCTCTGTCAACAGAATCCAGTGTTTCAAAGACACCAAATAGCGTGGCCTCCTCACAATCTGATTGTGGTACAGATACCGGGGTTTTAACAGCTGGTTCCTCAGCATCGTCCGAAAACAATGAATCTCGAGCTAAGAAGTTTCGTAGCGTCACGTCACCTTTGCATCATAAGGTACACGACGATTCATCTGAGAGGTCTCTGATGGATATCAGAAAAGAGTCCAAGAGACTCGATCAGGAGATTTTGAAATGGCGAAAGCTAGTAGATTTGGCTAACAAGGCAGAAAAATACAAAGCTGAAGATCAACAACGGGACGTGAAAAAGCTAGTTGAAGACTGGCGGTCTGCAGCTAGAATGGCGGCAAACCACCTCTATAATGAAACTTCTGTCAAGGTAGATGCCTTGGGTGGAGTGGAAGAATTGAAAAAGCAGATGCAATCGCAAAGCCCATTTGATAACGATTTTGAGGTAGAATCTTTATCAAAGGAGGATAGAGAGGCGTATGAGGCGTTAAAGAAACAGTATGAAGAAGAGAGACCGGGAACGACTGCACAGGATAGTAAGAATGAATTCACAATGGAATACATGTTGAACTTGCTTGGTGTGGATTATAATCTATTATTTCCGGAGGAATCTTCAAACTAGTCAGAAAGCTCAACAAGCCCTTTATTTATTCACCGACCCATCTGCCTCTTTGCATCCTCATTGGCGCATATAGAAACAGCTATTAATTTATTCGGCAGCGGTATGATACAACTTTTTCTGTGGGTGGCTTGAATTATTTCCCTCTTTGGGCAGAATAGTCAAGTGGAATTGCTCCAATGAGTTTGAGTTATCGTCATATAATTATATATTTACAGAAAAGAGATGTCTATTTATTGACCATGTTTGTAGCTTGAATCTTGACATTTCCAGGACTATCAGCTTCTGCTGACCGGATGAAAAACTGCTGAACATTACGAACACCCATTGGAGAATCTTGGAAGTTGGTTCCCCTGTTTGAACATTGAGCAACAAATCCGCCGATGCCAACTGTATTACGTTCATGGGATTGGACAACTCTACCAGGAACAACTTTACCAGTCCTCAACCCGTCCGGGGTGTTGTGTAAGGTTCCTTTGAGACCATAATTGATACCAACAGAAGTTCGGCTCTTACCAGTAGCATATCCATGTATAGGAGTGAAGTTGCAGAACTCAACTGCTAATCTGGTCATATCAGCCCTAGTGTTCATGGACTTATTGTCCTTCTTATGATTTTTGATATATTCCTTGAATTCCTTTCTTCGCTCAGGTGCATTCTTGATTAATCGCTTGAGTTCATCCTTGGATAAATCTAACAAACTCTTCCCATGATCGGCTCGAGTGGAAAAGTAATCCAAATGCATATTTCCCTGTTTGAGAGGGACCCCCAATTCTCGGAATCGCTGAAGCTTTCTATAAAATCCACTACCCGATTCATATTGTGCTAATCCTTCTGGAGAATCCATAGCCTGAACATTAACATATAATGATCTTTGTTTTTCTGGAATAGGAGCCTTTAAACCCCAATCTCGTCGATGAAACGAAGCTGGGGTTGTCTCAACAACTTGATGTACTGGATGCGGATTCAGCGTCTTATTGACACCCTTTAATGGCTTACTCAAGGTAGCCAGTCGCGAACTCCGCAGAAGATTTCGGAAGTTCTCAGCCATCGTGGTTGGTGAATAATAATAACAGCTTTTGAAATTTCCTCTTGAAATTTTCTTGAGTTCAAATGCCTCGAAATTTGGGACAAAAAGTGCGCCGCATCAAATTTTTGGAATTAAATTTTCGGCGCTCCGACCGCCGACACAATTTAACCGAATCAGATCGGGCTTGGATTCGCTAGAATCTAATGACAAAGTTATAATAAGCTTTACAATTGATTAGATTAACATATGTCTATTTACCATTTTTTTCTTTTTTCTTCTCCGCATTGTTATCTTCAAACATGTCTCCTAATTGTAATCTAGGAGCAATGTTCATAGCCATCAATTCCTGGAATAGAAGTTTTGCAGCGTATGGGATGGTCATCTTAACTACCTTCTCAGTAGATTGGCAAGATGTACACCAGCCATTATAACCCATTAGACCACAATGCTGACAAATGTCAACTTCGAATGCATCAGACGATATCATTAATCTCTCTAGAAGTAATTGAGAAGCACCATATGCGATAACACAGTCTCTTTCCATCTCTCCCAAACGTAAACCACCATCTCTAGACCTACCTTCTGTTGGCTGTCTGGTGAGGACAGCTCTTGGACCTCTAGGTCTAGCATGCATCTTATCCATAACCATGTGCTTCAATTTCTGGTAATAGATTGGGCCGAAGAAGATATAGGCTTCTAAACATTCACCAGTGATACCAGAGTATAACATATCCTTACCAGAGTAGTTATATCCGTGTTCCACCAGTAATTTAGACATATCTTCTAACTTGGATCCTCCGAAACAGGTACCATATTGTAAACTTCCGTCCAACACACCTGCCTTACCAGAAACAAGTTCGATCATTTTACCAACAGTCATACGAGATGGGAAACCGTGTGGGTTCATGATAATATCGGGAGAAATACCATCATCATTGAACGGCAAATCTTCCTGTTGAACAATGATACCACAGACACCCTTCTGTCCGTGACGAGAGGAGAACTTGTCCCCAAGCTCTGGTCTTCTAGTTTGCCGTAATAGTACCTTGACAATTGGTGTATTCGATTCAGTAGAAGACAGCATGACTTTATCGATGTAACTTGGTTCTGGGGCACGATACTTGACAGGCTGTTCCTTATACTCGGTTCCAGTACTACTTTGATTCGGAACAAAATCCCCACTCGTATTAACTGGGACGTATTTGTTGACATAAACTTGTCCTGTTTCAACTCTTGTGCCAACCTCTGCTAACCCATCCGGTCCTAAGCTTGCATGTTCAAAAGTTGGTTTCTGAACAACCTTACCATTGTGGTACACACTCTCTAGATTGATACCGTGCAGTCTGTCCGAAGCATTGCTGGCGTAGCTCTTCAAAAAGGTTGTATTCTTTTTCAAAACTTGGCATCTACCAAAGCCTCGATCAATAGACGATTTATTCAGAACCAGAGCATCTTCAATATCGTAACCAGAGTAACTCATGACGGCAACTGTTGCATTTTGACCAGCTGGTAATTTGTCGTATTGAATCAATTCAATAGTTCTAGTCTTGACCATCGGTTGCTGAGGATAAACCATCAAATACAACAAAGTGTCAATTCTATCAAATTGGTTGTAGGCAATCGCACCAATTGCTTGCTTACCCATCGCACATTGATAAGTATTACGTGGAGACTGGTTGTGATGGGGATAAGGAATCAACCCTGCAACTGCACCCAACACTGTGAAGACTTCGATTTCCAAATGTGTAGTTTCCTTGACAATATCCTTTTCATACAGAGCAATATAACTGTCATTCTCTTCGTTACAGTCCAAATATTCGACGATACCCAGTCTGAGGAAATCATCAAAAGATAACTTACCTTCCAGTAACCCCCTAATGTGCTGCTCCTTGACTAAAGATCGGCCATTTTCAACTACAATCAACGGACGACAAATTCTGCCACCGTCAGTCGCAATATTGACAGCACTGTGATGATGGTTACAATAAATGGAAATGAATTCAGAAATTCTGCCTGATCGACGGAACTGTCTGAAAGATTTAACAAACTTGGATGGGAATCTGGTGATTCCGACAAGCGTACCGTTCAGATAAATACCATAATTTCCAGGAGCATGAAGCTCTTGTCCTCCAATAATGGAAATATCTTCTGCGCCTAATACTAGGCATGCTCTCTTAATTGGGTCCTCCTCATCATCAGTCGTAATATGTGTCATCAAGGCCAAATTTTTGATCAGACCACAGGCTTCACCTTCTGGTGTATCTGAAGTACACAGCATACCAAATTGAGAGGGTTGTAAAGCTCTTGGACCAGAAACTTTTCTAGTCTTCTCAAACTGTGAGGAGATACGAGTCATCATCCCTAATGCACTGATATAACTCAATCTACTCAAAACATGAGTGACACCTGCTCTTTCCATTTTAAACCGCTTCAGAGACCAATTACCGGTAGAAATAGATCTATTCAATCCGCTGGTGATATGTGGACTGTGACTGGCAAAAGAATTCGTCGCATCGAACTCGTTTGCCCGGTTTTGTTTTTTGAGAACTTTGTCAAATCCGTTCTTCAAGTCATTATTAAACTTCTTGAATAAATCCTCGAACAACAGAGACATCAATTGACCAGCCAATTCTAAACGTTTGTTACCAACATAATCTCTATCATCAACCATCTTTGGGTTATGCATAGCCATAACGACTCTTCTGGTCATAATTGCTAGATACAATGCCTTTTCTCTGAAATCCAGCCCATCCACAGTAATATGTGCCACTACTGTATTAGCCAACGCATCAATACCTTCCTGAAGAACGGTGAGCTTAGGTGCGTTAAATCTTCTCATGGATTTGACCTTAGTACCGATGTATTCCAAACACTGTTGTTGAGTTTGAACCTCACATTTGGCATATTCCGCAAAGTTGACTGCGAATAAATCTTGATAAATAGGGTTAGCGCCTGCAACCAATTGAACGATTTCATGATCTGTGGCGATACCGCATGCTTTCAGAGCCAACACAATTGGAATGTCTTCTGTTAGGGAGTTGTGACGTAGATATATGTTACCATTCTTAACCAAAACATAAGTTTTGGATTTCCTTTCGTGGGTGGAACTTGTGACATTAGCCTCAACAGTGCCCTTCTTCTCATCGGCTTCAACGATGATTCTGTTTTTTGACAACTGTTCTTGAACAAGAATTACCTTCTCAGTACCGTTAACGATGAAATATCCACCAGGATCCAATGGGCATTCATCCATTCCAGCCATTTGCTCTTCGGTAGCATTAGTAAGAACACATCGTGAACTTCTCAACATGATTGGCATTCTACCAATTTCTTGACCTCTTTTGATAACAATCTTGTTGCCCTTGGTATATTCCACGTCCACGAAGATGGGTGCTGAATAAGTCATATCTCGTAAACGACATTCATGGGGGGTAATTGACTTGTTAAAACTTTCCGCATCACGTCTCTGTGGTACTCCTACCCGAATATCCAGATATTTCATATAAAACTCCGGATCTACATCACTGAGGATCTTTTCATTAGCCTTGACAATTTTTTTGATATCAGTCTCAATGAAGTAATTGAACGAATCCAGATGCTGTTTCACAAGACCTTTGACCTTCAGGAATGCAGGCAGTAAGTTCCATTTGTCCTTGGCGGTGTCAATTTTATCCGTAAGCCCTTTTCCCTTATACACCGGTTTCAATAATTCATTGAACGTTTCATCAGGAACCTGAGACTATGTAAAGTCGTTAGTTGACATGGATTGGCTATGTAGTTTCGAAGCCACTTACCTCATCCACCTCTGCAGCCTTGGTCTTCTTTTTTGGAGGCATTGAGAATCGATTTGAAATCAACCTTTGAAATTTCTTTCTCGGAGATTTTTATTTTCTGATAAAAAAAAAATTTGGATGTGGTGGGTGACAACGTTTGGCGCGGAATACGCGCTAGTTGTGACTATAAAAGAATGAAATTTTCCTCCTTCGAGGAATTTTTTTTCTCTTCACACAACTTTTCTTGGTGAGTAATTTAGGATGATATTTATTTAGTGTGTAATGATGAGAAACCATGGATGTTATATTTTCAGCTGAGGTGTCAAATGCTGAAAACTCATGTTGCCTTCCTCCTGATCATACTAAAAAAATTGCTTCAATTTTTAGACAAGTGCTAACAATTGGATTTAGTTTTCGACTAACAAGTTAAATGTGTAAAAACTAGTAAGAGATATTTCTGTAACTTTTCCAATTGGATTCAGTAGTCTGAAAGTACACTACTGCCGATTTTCTCTTTCCCAGCAAAAAAACTAAAAGCTTTGTAGTCTCTTCGTAGATGGAACAAGTATATTACCACCTCCTATTCAATCGAAGAAGAAACTGCTGGCTGAATCATTTGCAAATAAAAACATCACGGCGTACAATCTCTGATTCAAAAATTAATCAATTACAATCAAACTACAGAAACCTGCTTAAAGCTTTTGCATGGCAGCAACGTCAGTAGATTGGACGTGGTCTTCGTCTTCTTCAATTTGTTCTTGAAGAGAGTCCATGGAGACCTTGTCGTCTTCAATGACAATGTTGATTTGGAGCTTCTTGATACCGAATCCGACATCAAGGAACTTGTGACCACCCCAGACAAGACCGTCCATTTCGATGGCCTTGACATTAGCAAGCATTTTTTCAATGTCAGTTTCGTCATCCCATGGCTTGACATCTAAAGTGACAATGGACTTGGCAGCTGGCTTTGGACCCTTAGCAGCCTTCTTGGCGGCGTATTCAGCAAGTCTTTGTTGCTTGAGCTTTTCAGCTTCTTCATCAACTTCTTCATCATCAGAACCGAAGAGATCGACGTCATCTTCGTCTTCTTCTTCAGCAGCAGCGGAAGCTTCTGGACCGTAAGCGGAAGCATCCTTGGTCTTGTCACCTGGGAGGGATTCAAAGTCAGCTTCACGGGAAGCAATTTGCTTGAACCAACGAGCGGCGTGTGGGTAGGTGGCTTCAGCTGGAGCAGAGCCGACAGCCTTGTAGACAACAACATCAGCTTGGGAAGCGTCAACACCTTCAATGTAGGTCTTGTCAGCGAGGAATTCGTTAAGAGCCTTGAGGCCTGTTGGAAAAAAAAAAATTATGTTAGGAAACCCTTCACAACCATATTACTATCATTCAATCTCTTCTTACCAGCTGGAGCAGTCAAATCAGTGAAACCCATTGTTATTCTGTTTGTAGTTGTGGTGAAAAAAAAAAGTGAAAAATGAAAATTTGTATTTTTTTAAACCTGTCCACGCACGCTGAAAAATTTTGTATGGAAAAGTAGGGTAACTCAAAACGTGGCACGGTTTACTCGACTAAATAACCCGGCTGGCGTATCCTGAAGTGGAAATACGTAGAACAGTTTAAAGAATCCAAAAGTGTTCACGAAATTGGCATCTGGAATGGTCTCGTATTGCTGAATGATTGGCCAACTATTCCTGGCACACCTCAACTACGATTACTTGATCGTAGTTTGTAATAACCAGATTGTATGTAATCAAGTATCTTCGAATCTTCACAGTGACATAAATAATTAGGATAAGTTGCTAGCAGCATATCTGCAGCGGTCAATTAACTGTCTTCTAGTAAAATCAGCATTGGTATAATTCAATGCCTGAAATCAAAATTGCAGTTTGTAAGTGTACCATTAGCTGGCCGCATGCCCGATTGAAAATATGATTTCAGGATGCGAAATTTCACGGTTACTTATCACCTAAAAGCGCCTATAATCAGGATAATCAGCCTTCAAAATGGCATTTAACTAAGGTACGGCAACAGGTCATCGGCAACAACAGCCCTTAGCCTGACCAGGAATCGATAAACTCTACGACAGAACAAAAACAAGCTCCTAAGCACTGTATATACAGGGTCATAACAATACTCTCTCTGGTCTGACCTATATATATAGTTCAATTGATTCAAGACCAACTAATATCTAATTTTATTATAATCCTATACATTTCCGTGGACATCTTATCTGTGGGTATCATATGTACGCGTGTCAGTATGAGTTTTACAGAAGTGTAACTCCCTCGACGGATCAAACCCATAATTACTTGACCAATCCTTGAAGGATCATCTACTAATAATGTCAATTGAGATTGATTGGAATCGTCTTTTGGAGGATTCTGATGAATTGTCAGAGTCTATTCGATCGTTTCTTGATAATCAATTTCAAAAATTACCGCTGCCGCCTTATATCAAATCATTATCTGTCACTTCGTTCAGTTTAGGCACCACTCCGCCAGATGTGACTATAAAACATATCACCGATCCCTTTCCTGAGTTTTATTCTGATGACTATGATGATATGGATCATTCTCCGTCAGATCAGTCGCCTCAGCCTCGGACCGAAGGCAATGGCGAGAATATGCCACCCCCGCGGGCTACAGAATCGGTCCGTAGTAACTCTACTTCGTTACCTTCATACTCCTCAGATGCTGGTGGAGGAGGAGATCATCCAGGTGGTCCCTTTTTTCCGCACGCTTCCCCGCCATTAACTCCAAATTCGGCATTCAACTATTTGCACACTTATCCTTTCGCATCAAATCACTTATTGTCCAGTATACGGTCTCCATTGTATCAAAGTTTGCAGAGTCTTCCAACTTTTGGTCCATATACGCCAATTGCAAGGCCCTCTTCAACTCCCGTCCACAGCACTGGCAGTGCTAATACCCAAAGTCATGGAGGTAATGATTCTACCGAGTCGAGTGAAACCGACAACAATCACTTGAAAAATGATGATGATATTCAGTTCTTCTTAGATGTCGCCTATAAGGGAGATGTTAAACTTGGTGTCACAGCTACTCTGCTGTTGAATTATCCCAGTCCCAGCTTCGTTTCCCTACCAATGAAATTGGTTGTAACTGGATTGGAAATTCACTCAATGGCAGTATTGACTTACATCTCCAGGAAGATTCATTTCAGCTTTATTTGTGACGTGGATGGAGAGGGTGATGCCGTTACTTTAGCCGGCCACGATCGCATAGATATAATTAAGGACATTAAAATTGAATCTGAGATTGGGGACCAAGAAGGTCAGGGTCAAGTTTTGAGGAACGTCGGAAAGGTAGAGAAATTCTTATTAGAGAGAATCCGTGCAATAGCCCGTGACGAATTGGCGTGGCCAGGTTGGATCACCTTTGAGTTTTAGAGTAACACGACAACAGCATCTGGGTTCCAAGCAGTTCTACAATGACTGATCTCCCCAGATCTTATCGATTCCTGACCTTTTTTTTGTCAAGTGGTTTCTAAATATAGCCGCTTAATTAAAGCTACTTTAAAAACTGTGGCTTTATTAAATGAGTCCGTATCGTTCTTTTAATATTCTTATTTATTCCTTTATTTATCTCTGTCGATTTCTTACCATCTTGACACCTTACAATTACTATCAGTTGTGGACAACGATGAACTTCAATCATATCCCATCTGAGGATACATCTTATCCTGTTGATCATTCAGCGCTGCCAGAATCTTCTGCGGTGTCTACTTTTACGGAGGCTTCAACAGTCAATGTAGCCACTTCCGAATGGTTTCAGCCAAAAACCGAAAACTTTGATGTGCTGGACTGGTCCCCTTTTATTAATTTTGATACTGATGCCTTTATTAATCCAAAGGAGTTTACTGATTCTTGCCAATTTGATGAAAAAGATTTACTGGACCTACCTGACCTCTCCGGTGACAATTATGATTATACCGACAATCGCAGTCGATCTTCGCATCCTGCTGTCAAACCCTTAAGCACGGCAGCTTCAGATAGTCATATACACAGTCCAAGCGATTCTTCGAATTATGCGTCCCCATTTTCATTTCATATTCTTCCACCGCCACTGCATCAACTGTCACCTGCATTGCCACAGGACACTTTTCTCTTGCACTCCTCGCCTACGTCTTCTATTTCAATTTCTTCAAAGTCAAACCCCGTGGCTCAGTCAAAGTCATGGCCAAACGGTTATCAAATGAAAAAAGGTATTTATAAATTGACTCAATTGGCAGGAGAGGGTTACGCGGGCCCTGTAGCCTATGAGAGGACTATTCAAGATCCGCCATCGTCTGAGGACCCAACTGAACTTTTGAAAGAAAGCCAACCTCCATTACCGCCACCTTTCAATGGTCAACCATTGCCGTCAGTTCATCGTAAGTCAACCCAATTCTATCGTGATCCCTCATTTTCTCCTCCGTCATATAGAATGGAGTATGCGACGCCGCCCTTGCAGCAGAAAAATTTTGACCTTTGTGGTGATTCACCGCCAGAATCAGCCAATTATTCTACTTCTAACTCTCGTAAACATCACTTGGACGAGGATTTCAGTACTACAGTTTATGGAGCTAAGCGTCACGTTGTAGACAAAAGTATTCAACGAAACTGCTCGCTTCCTGCGGACTTTGTTGATGAGGATTTATACGACATTGAAGGTATCTTAGACAACGATTCTGACGAGTCAGATGATTCAGAAGATGATTGGACACCAATTAATAGGCATAAGTATAAGAATAAAAAGACAGGAGAAGTGAGATGGACAGAAGAGGGTATTGATGAACTTGTGAGAAAAAAACCGGGAAATCACATTGCATCCATGATATTTGCGAAGAACGAGCATTCGGGCCAGAAAGAGAAAAAGAGAAACAAAGAACGACATAAGCACAGAAAATCAAAATCGTCTCAGTTCAAACAACCATCCAAATTAAGGCATGAAGTCATTTTGATATCTGATGATGAGGAAGATGGCAGCCCATCTAGGTTTTCTGAATTTGTCAATCTGTAACTGGTGACAGTGGTCGATTTAAAGGTACCGATAGTTGGTATTAGTCTGATTATTTTGTCTGCATCCACTATAAATTTATGTTTTCTTATATAAAGATGTTTTAATATTATGGTGTATATATATACAATATGGATTTGTTAATCTTTGAAGTTAAAAGAGCGGTTATATAACTTAATCGGATGAACCAAGAAGTGAATAAACCCTAAAATGTATCAATGTTGAACGAATGTCATTACTCCGACTCATAACCATTTTATTATCAACATTTTAGATCATTTACAACCAATCTTGTTCGAAATTCCCGTCATCTACTTGACTAAATTTCCCGATTTTTTAGAGTTCAAGAAATTAATGTGCTGTATTCAACATAGAATCTAGAAAACTTGATCACTCTACCACCGGGATATTTGCACTCCTTACTTCATTTTCGGGTGAAATGAAAGCACTTGCCCCTATAAATAGCATTTTTCACTTTGGCCAGTTCCATTACTTGTTCATTTATTAGTTCGAATTACGAGGCTACAGTTGTTGCACAAACAAACAAAATTTGTTGAGCAAGTTAATACTGATGCAGAGAAGAGATTTAGATTGGCCACTTGCTGGGATAAACGTTGAGCTAATCTGTTTCATGAGTTTACTGGCAAAGATTCATAGTAGCTAGTTATTCGCTTGACCTAGGCCAAGGGCAAATGTTGGAGAATGAGAATAGCAACTAAGAGCCAAGTCCCGGCTGGGGCCATTATGGGAACAGGGACAGAATATATTTGGGTTACTGGGTTCACAAAAACGGATTCATTGTTTTGTCTATTAAAACTGGTAATTATTCGGAATACTGTAACTGTCAAAGTTGGGGGGTCTAGCATAGAACGACGATAAACACTATCTAATTTGCGTTGGACCCGAGCCTTATTATAGAGAAGAAGATATTTTGATGAATCTTTAATAAGTTAAAAAAAAATGGTAGCTTGATAGGCCCGCGTTTTTAGGAATTTTGTTTAACCCACTACTTCAAAGTTGATTCACTTTGATTGTAAAAATTTCTTAACCCTTCCACAGCTATTAATAGTCGATACTTTTTATTCAACCAAGTACTATGAAGACTTGTACTGGAAAAGAAGCTGCTAAATAGGCTATAAATAGCCTGTATAGAGCAAGTGTTTACCGTTTCCTTAACAATATAATATATGTATATAAAGTTTGAGATTTTATACTGACGATGCAATTGAGGTATATATATATATATATACGTACCTAGCTAGGCCGACCGGTACGATCATGAAGATATATATTAATATTTATATATATATGTATAATTTAATTATCTATATCACGTGACATTCAAAATTGAAAGTAAAATAAAATAACAGGGTTACCTTCACAACACGGTATATAGCTCCACACGGGACTCGAACCCGCAGTCTCCCGCTTAGGAGGCGGATGCCTTACCATTTGGCCAATGGAGCTTAGTCATTTTAAAATTTTTGGACCATTCTCTGTTAAACTCGGACCCCCAAAAAATAAAAGTCACGTGATTAACATCACGTGATATATTCATGTCAAATTGCCGAAGAGCTAAAATGTACATTTATCAAGAATATCCATGTTTAAATAACTGCTTACGTCCTAATATGTGATATATATGGCGGAAATGGGCAGGAAATGCGTTTTTGCTGGAATCACACATACCAGCGCCGTCGAAATTGACAAAGCCCATTATTGGCCGCGCCTTACCCCCATGGAAGAAGGAGAATGTCACAAAACTGAATGCATCGTATGCTGTCACCAAGTTCCTCAGAGGCAAGGAGAAGGAGTATAGCAGGGGTAAATGGAAAGACTGGCTACAGGGATGCCACCGTGAAGGACATGACGGGTTCTACCAGAACCATATAGGCTTCCAGGCGTACTCGAAGGACAATCCGAATCTGTTGAAGAAGCTTTTCTGGGGGAGCCCTCGCAACATTCTGAGTAGGATAACTCAAATGAGGACGCAACATGGAAAGTTTGGATGCTATTTCCAACGAATGAAGATTCAAAACAGGGACCACAACTGTTCATGCGGTGAGCTCGAAGATGTTTCACACATCCCCACGCGCTGCGAACAATATAAGAATGAACGAGAGGTCTTGAAGCGGGCCTCAGAGCTCGACTTGAAAGCACTTTTGGATTCTCGAAAGGGCCTTCTTGCGGTGGTCGAGTTTCTTAAAGTCTACCGCACCTTTTATACTAGATGGATATCTCTTCTGCGGAAGAATCGCTCACGTAGGTTTTGTCCTGGAGTCTAGAGTTCTATCTCGCCATACGTTAAGGTTTTCCTACATGCTCATAGACTTATGAGGGAAATCCAGCGCCATCGCGACCATATGAATCTTCAACATGCTGTAACGCCTGGAGTGGGCCAATGACCGAATTATCCTGCTTGATGTATCTATTTCATTTAAATTATGTACACAGGAGTAAATTGATTATTATTATATTATTATTATATACTATGTGCAAGCGACGAAAAAGACAGAAGGTGAACTTTCACAAACTTAGCTCGACCAAAGTTGATTCGCCACAAATAATTAAGATGATTCCGTTGGACGCACCTTTTTTGTACCATGTGTCACGCCCAAAAGCGGCCTGAATTCCGCTTGGAATTTCCCCTGGATAATGAAAATTTGAACGCTGCGATACCTATTTTTAGATCATATATGGTTTAAGACAATTATTTAGCTGTTTTTTCTGTTGGGTTAAGCCAAAGGCCAATTGAACATATCAATTCTATAATTTGTGCGATATGCTCAACTAGTAAATTACGAAACTACTGCAACCCATTTATAGACTTTGGAACCGCTATCCGAACCGCTAAGAAGAGCTCTGATATGAGGTACATTCTGAAGAATCAACACTGTCAGAAAATATCCTTGTTTTCGGACTCCGCCTAGAGAGGTACCGGACTTGATTTCCTTTCTTTGGAACTATTTACGATGCGACTCGTCTAACCAAAAAAAAAAAAAAGTGAGCCCACATTTTACGCATGTTTCTTGAATTATCTAGATTGAGAGAGAACAAAGCATTCATAAATTGGCATATTTTCCCCTGCATGAGGGGTATCCCCAATTATGCATATTCACACATGCACATACAGTTAAAAAGAGCAATATTGGGGCTCTCTATTCAGTACGCACAGGAGAAATTTCTTTCTGACAGATCACTCAGAAAAGTAAACATATCGCAATTTAGAAATGCTCTTTTTGAAACGGACGATAATGCCAAATCGACAGGATGCATAACTATAACCGGCTAAAAAAACAACAAAAACCGATTTATAATCCTAGCAGTTCCAGATGCATAGACAATGAACATCGTTGCTCATCGTGCCAACACATGACTTAAACAGGCCAAATCGTATAGCATTTACCTTTGGCATGTTGCTTCCAGCTTCACCTTCTGCAGCTTGATTTGAGACAAACATGGGTCAAGTCGCATTAGAAAGAGGTGTAGCTAAGACAGGCATAACAAACCAAACCAAAACAAACATAAACTATATAGCCGATAATAACTCTTTTTACAATTCAGCTGTATAAAGTATTGCTTTCAAAACCTCCATATATTTCTAAACGAAAACAACTACCCCTGAATAACATTGTTTCGGAAAAAATCTCAGTTTTATTGGGACAAGAGAGAGACACAAAAATCACATCGGGGTGGGGTGCGGCTTTTACCACCAAAAATAGCGTATAACTGTTGTCATAGCAACAAAAAAGTAAACAAACCAACAATAGGCATAACATTAACGAGAAAGTGTTTATTTTGTTATAAATGCTTCAAGGCTTGTTTCCACTATTTTTCCACATACCATTTCTATTATTATTATATACCCCATTTTTATTTATAATTCGCCACGCATATACCCGCAAAGAAAACAATGTCGTTTTCTGAAAAATCAGCTAATGAGGTTCGCCCATTACAGATAAACAAATTGGCTATGGAAAATGGTAAGCTTATAAGACTTTAAGTTATAATTTTGTTGTTGACTAACTTGTTGAATTGTAGAGGATTACAAGAAGCCTAATAGAGGAGTTAATGCTACAATTGGATCCAAGACCTCTAGCATGAGATCCTTTTGGTCGGATTTAGAGAAAACAGATAGCTCCGTTCCACCGTCCCCATCCAGAAGCCCAAGACAGGTTAAATCACCAAGTTTCCAAAACAATATTTTTGTACAATCTGATAAGGCAACTTCGCCGAAGGCTACGTCACCCTCGTCATCATCTAGACAGAGCTCGCTCAGCAAGTCACCGTCCATGCCCGTGGCCTCACCAAAGCCAGTAGACTTTTTGAAGAAAGAAGACGATTTAGGCAGAAAATCGTCTTTATCAAGACACGGCTCTGCCAGCAGATTGCATGGACCACGACAGATCGGAGCAGATTTATCACATTCACCGTCAAAGCTCAAGAAGATGGTCACATTTGACAACTCTGCTCAGGTCATTCAGTATGAGTCTATTACCCCTGAGCTGTCCTCATCGCCGTCAATGGAATCAAGAACCAGCGAGGAAGAGTCTGACGACGTTCCAGTTATCGAACCAACTGCATACACACGTCCTAATGTTCCGACCGGCAGACCTTTACCACAAATTCCTCCTGCTGACGCAGAAGAAGACGACGTTGAAGAATCAGAAAATGAGGCTGACTTTGACGATTCTTTTATCAAGAAAGAACCCCATGATCCGGCCAGCGGAAGTGAAGGTGATCGTGATTCAGATAGTGAAGAGGAAGAGGAAGACGAAGAAGAAGAGGAGGAGGATGAAGTCAACCGAGTACCAACATCAAACCCAATTAGTCCTTCGCTGGTACGAAAGGATTCTTTGGATGATAGCATTCATCGAAAAACCCCAACCTCAATCAATACTAACTCTACTAATAACAATACCTCTCTGCTAACTCAGCTTCCTTCACCTCGAAACAGTGTAGAATATGATGACGAGGAAGAGAGACAAGAAGATGGTGACCACACACCTACGGGTATCAATGGACAACGGACATTCTCACCTGTTCCAGCTCGGCCAGCCACCCCTGAAGAACAAACTACAAGCCCATACGATGGCGAAACTCCAACCATTAAACGTGAACCAAATTCCGAAATTAACTTTTCTTCTCAGCTTCAATTGCCCGAGAGTGATTTTTCAACTCAGCTTGAATTACCAGAGTTTGAGAATTATTCGTCATTCATGGAGAATGCTGGTTGGAATAACTCTTCCAGTGAGGCCGAAGCGAGTGAGGCACGAGCATCACATGCTCAAAGTACTTCTCAAGACCATGAGCAAATTGCTCCAACTACCCTTGCACCAGAGCCAACACAATCTTGCATTTCTGATAGAGCCGCCACTTCTGATAATGTAAACTCTCATTCAGACCACCACGATACCCATCATTCAGTGTCCCCGCAATTTGAGGACGCTCAAACAGCACCAGCTCAACCTGCACATCCATTAGTTCCTATGATCAAACGTGAACCTGATAGTTTCGTTGACTTCCCTCAACTTTCCCGACCTGACTCTACACCACGTGTCAAGCAAGAACCATGCGACTCAGAGGATACGTCTCCTGTACCAAGTCTTGATCGAGCCGGCAATAGCCCCAATAGTTGCGATTCGCCTATCAAAACTGAAAGACCGTCACCGGAAGAACCTCAAGGTCAATGGCCTGCCGTGTATGGATCAAGTGACACAACCCATCATCGTCACAACTCTAGTGAGTTCACTCTACCATCCGTCGGAGATGATTTTGGTAATGGATTTTCAGATATGTTTCCAAAATCTAGGGAGGTCTCCCAGGGATCGCTTAATTATCCGAAAGTTCGACGTCAAAGCAATAACCATGAATTTTCGGTGCAATCTGAACAAGACCAGGAAGTTAGCCAGATTGAGCACGAGGAACTTGCCACAACAGAACACGACGAACAGGAAGAAGAAGAAGAAGATGCAGAAGAGGAAGAGGAGTTCGCCGAGGAAGAGGAAGAAGAACGAGGTGGTCCTGAACTGGCAGCAGATGAACCGAGAACCATTAGAGCTTCCTCTGGTCGCCTTAAAACTCGTCCAAGTCTAACACCCATCGATGTCCAGAGAATGAATGCTTCACGGTCCGCATCTGGTGCCTCCAATGCTACTGATGAACACATTGCAAAGGAACTTTCTAGAGAGCCGGCTCCAATGCTTCAGTTATCTCAAGATAGCATTTCGGAAGAAACGGAATCCATATTTGGAAACTTGGATGAGGAATTTGACAAAATGTTAAACATTCAGAAACGTGGTTACACTTTAAGAGAAAACAACAGTGTCGTCATAGCCAGAGAAAGAAGAGTTTCCAGCGGGTCCTCGGTTCAAGAAGGTAGAAGACGAAAAGTAAGTGGTCCGGTTAAAAGGGTTAATCAACCCCAAGTCAAAGAGAATGGGGGAACTATGGAAACAACTCCGGAAGAGGGTACTGAGCCAGAACTTCCAAATACCGACAAAGGAAGGCTATTTATTAGAGTGATATCAATAAAGGATATCGATCTACCAGCGGTTAACAATCGAAATGCCAAATTTAACTTGACATTAGACAATGGCATTCACTGCATTACCACTTCCTTAAAACCGTTACAGAAGTCTTCATACTTGGATCAGGAGTTTGAGTTGACTGTTGGTGACGAACTGGAATTTATTCTTACACTCAAAGCTAAGTACAACAAACACCACGAGGTTGTTTCAAACCCAATGGAAAACAAACCAACCATTCCACCCCCATCAACAACTGGTAGTGGTAGCGGAAGCACGAGCCGATACAGGCATGGCTTATCAAAGATATTCGGATCACCCAAAAAGAGAATTGCTTCAGCTGCATCAGGAGCTAGCAAATTGCAAGAATCACCAAAAATCCGAGAGCAGCCCACTGTTAAGCGCGATCCATGGGAGAGCATTATCGCCAATGACGGAAGCTTTGGCAGATCCTATGTTGCATTTTCACAATACAAGAAGGAAATCTATGGTAAGCCGGCCACGTTCGAAATTCCATGCTACAACGAATGGGGAAAAAATTCCGACAAATCTAAGAGAGCACCGTACAAGATTTCCAAGCTGCAAGTTCAGATGATGTTTGTTCCTAGAGCAAGTAAAAAGGAGATTCTTCCCTCAGGCATTAAAGAGGCCTTAGAGGAATTGCGAGAGAGCCGAAAACAAGAGCCGGTCGAGAAGGAAGGTTATTTATCTCAATTAGGCGGCGATTGTAAATATTGGAGACGACGATACTTCAAGCTTGATGGAACCACATTGACAGCTTTCAGTGAAAGCAGCAAGAAACCACGAGCAACCATCAATTTGAGTAAAGCCTTAAGAGTTATTCATGAGAAGAATCAACTCACACAGCCAGTTGTTATGGTCGGAAAGAACCGGCGAAAATCTGCATTCGCACAAGAAGAGGAGGCATTTATGTTTGTGAATGAGGCTTTCCGAATCCGGTTTGGTAATGGTGAAATCATCGACTTTTATGCTGATGGGGAAGAAGTCAAGTCGCAGTGGATTGAGGCTTTAACCAAGGTTGTTGGGTCTGTTTCTCAACGAAAAGCTTGGGTAGACATGGTCAGGCGATTTGAGAATGAAAATTAATTAGATATATAACAGTTTTGTTAGCAGGTACTAACGTTTTGGGTTAATAAACTATTAATATTTTTATCACTCTAGTAGCAGAGGAAGAATGTCCAGTCGGTGAATAGTTTTGACTGCTACCGAAAAAGAAAATATTTTGAAGCCATACTAAAAGGTAAAAAAAGTAAATAATAAAAAAGAAAACAAGTTTTACCAAAACGGAAATCTTTAGCTGATGAATCAGATTAGATGGAGGAATAATATTTTAAGGAAGTTCTATCTGATTATGGCTCCCGGAGTAAACTACAGTCCGTACAGTGCAGTTCAGCCATATTTTTATTAATTTTGTTTAATTGACCGGTCCGGTTCTCGAACTCATTAACTGGTTACAAATTACCACTCTTTTGGAGTAAATAGTAGAGAATCTTCCTAACTCTTGAGTATTATGGATAGAAATGATTAAGTTGAGTAATAGTTAATTCAAGGCATACTGCAAGACGAATATAACATCATGACAATCCTTTGGCTTATGATATAATAATATACTACTGCCTAACTGAGAGAACCTCTGCAGATGCAGGCTCGAAGACCCACCAAATTGGTGAACTTTGTGCGACTGGCAATTGAAAGATCCTGAGTTACCAATAACCTTCACAGGATTTAACGAACACAATTCTATTGGATCTCTATGACCGTTAGGGATTGAGTAAAAACGAGCGGATCGGACGTTACTTCCGTTTGAACGGCAGGGAAGATCGATCTGATGATCCCTAGGAAGGAGGTTTTTTATGCAGTACCAGGTCTCTGTGACGAGTTTCCGAAGCCGAACCGGGGCAGATCAGATCAGATATTACGAAACAGGAAATGATTCATGCAGATCAGAGACAGTTTTCGTGTTTCACTTTTTTCAAGTCTGGGCATATGCAGGAAGGAAGGACCAGTGAAGTTAAACATTGAAAAGATCAAACGCACAAGGAATCGAAGGTCTCCCCAGACCCACCGACCTATTCGAAAAGATGATCTGTGATCGACTAAAACGATTTCGATAATCTCATTTTATAGCGTTTAGTAAAAAAATATGGTTTCCCACAAGCTTCCCCAAAAAACAAGCATTGTTTCCCTTGTCCTTGCATTATACCAAGCAACACTTGGCATCTTCAAGAAAAAGAAAATAACAGGGAAAAAATTAGTTCCTGGGCGTGGCGACACTTTGCATCTGATTTTTTTTCCTCGATCTGCTGCTACCTTTCCTAAACGGGAATTATCTGATTGATTGGCTAATTCACTGATGTAAGTATAAAAAGGGACATATTTCTGTCCATCAGCAGTTACAATCGCAGCTTGAGTGACAATCTTTCGTTTAAACCATGCTTCATTGGAAGATTTTGACGGCTCTATACCTTGCTGGATTGGGATCATCCATCCCCGTCGATGATATTGTCGGACAAGGTTGTTTTGAAAGTGCAAAAGAATTAACTTTTGCCGGCTGTGAAGGTGATCTCAGCAACGAGGCATGTCTCTGCCAAAATGAAAACTTCCTCGGTTCCGTTATGCTATGTGCAGCACAGGAGGAAGATAATGGGGATGTTTCTGATGTCCGCAAGGCGGTGACCAAAAAATGCAATAAGGTTTTGGGGAAAGGATCCCTAACTGGATCTCGATTGCAAAAAATCTACAGGAAATCTAAGAAACAAGTTTCCTCTCTTCAAAAAAGGGTTGAGTCAAGCGCTTTAACTCATCCACTAGCTGTTAGAGCCAAGAATTCGGACCTGCCGCCAGAGGCTCAAAAGCTTTTGAAAGACTCTAAAAAGAAAAGAAAGATCAGCGACAACTACGCCGTTTATTTCGCCGGTAGTATTTTGGGATATTTTGGTCTTGTCTGTCTTCTCAGATCAATCTCACACTTTGTTTACAAAGCTGCTCCTTCTGTCCTACGTACTTTTGACTCTCCTCTTTGCAGGAAGATTCGTAGACATATGATGTTGCCAGCGACATTCGGTCGTAAACATTCGCATCCTCATTATGTCAGCGGTTTCTCTTTCAACATTCCTAACAGACAGCAGACATTGATTCTCACAGGATATTTAATTCTGAACATTGTTTTCTGTTTTGTTGGCTATCAGACTTATGACTGGCCAGAGAATGCTAAAGAGATTGTTCCAGAGAAGAGCTGGAGCAAAATCGACCCTACTACTTATTTGCAAAAGCAAATTGGTAATAGAATTGGAATTTTGGCTATGGGACAGGTTCCTTTGTTGATTTTGTTTGCGGGAAGAAATAACTTCCTCCTCTGGGTCACAGGATGGTCTCTAAATAATTTCAATGTCTTCCACAAATGGATCGGAAGAGTGGTAGTTATCCTATTGTTCATTCATGCCGTGGATTACTCCATTTATGAGCCACACGAGAAGTATCTTAGACTGTGGCGGGAGGAACGTTACTGGAAGTGGGGTGTTGCTGCTTTTTTCTGTGGCTGCTTTATCTTCGCCCAATCCCTTCATTATTTCCGTTCCTTGAAATATGAATTTTTCCTCGTCTTCCATATTCTCCTTGCCGTTTTCTTCGTTGTTGGAGCTTGGCATCACTTGTACACCATCAACTACGTTGAGTATGTTTTTGCTACTGTTGCGGTATGGGGCTTTGACAGACTCGTCCGTGTCATTAGAATCCTCTTGTCCGGTGTTAACTCCAAGGCTGAGATCAAGTATCACGATGGGGATATTATTGAAATGAAGATTAAGCATTCAAATCTCTGGAAGTTTTACCCTGGTTCTTATGCATTTGTTCACATCTTGAGATGGAATAGATTCTGGCAAAACCATCCCTTCACTTTAATCGAATCACCAAGACCCGAAGATGAAGGAAAGCTTGTTATGTTTGCAAGAGCTAAGGACGGGTTTACAAAACAAACCAAACAATTCTTGGAAACTCAACAGAGCAAACAAGCTAGTGTCGGTGTCCTATTGGAAGGCCCTTACGGGGCCACCCATCCTGTCCACAAATATGACAACGTTGTCATGTATGCAGGTGGTATTGGTATAACCGGAGTTTACTGCTATGCCCAATCTCTTGTTAAGAAATCTACCAGAGACCAAAAGATATACTTCAACTGGGTTATTCCGGACACTAAGCCATTAGCTTGGTTCGGTGAGTATTTGGAATATCTACAGAAGGACGACAGATTCGATGTTAGAATTCATATCAACACAGATAGGGAATTGGTCGAAGATGACCCGGATGGAATAACAGAAAAACCATCTGAGCCCAGTGAAGTTAACGAAAAGACTGGTGAAGATTCAGATTCCATGAGTTCCAGCAGCCTAAGAAAACAATATGGCAGGCCAAATATTTACAATGAAGTTGACACTTTAATCAAAGAAGGCAATGGATCAACGGCATTCCTTGTTTGTGGACCAGGCACCATGAATGATGAAGTTAGAAAGTCTATTGCTGAAAACATTGAAACTGCCAATGCCCGAGTAGACTATTTCGAAGAAAGTTTCTCCTGGTAATGAGTTTGCAATTGCAAAAATAACGATCGTTTATGACCAAAAAATAAAAAATGTATGACTATAGACATTTATGATATAGAAAATGGCAAATTAATCCTTAATTGTGAACACCATGTTGTAGCAATATGAATGATTGATAAACCTCTCAAAAACCTAGACCAAAATATAACCATATCCCCATGGAGATCAATTAGAGATAGATGTATTAAGTGCCAAGCGATAGATCTCTTTTTTTTTTTGTTTCTTTCTAATTATACAGTTATTAAGAAATTATTAAGATATGGAGATCGGAAGTTAAATGAGGTTGAAATGAATGATTATATTTAGAGATACATGATTTGCTGTTATTAAAAGCGACCCAGTGAAAAAGAGAGCCTAAAACGGGTAAAAAGTGATTGATTTTCTGTCCGTACACAGACTCTAGAAGCCGTTAACAATATTGATATGAATTTTATTTTACATCTAGCCTTCCTAGTAGCTCTAACCAAGCTATGTACCGCCGCCATGTTCTCAACCTCGACCTCCTTTGATTTAATTGGCGCTCCATGCTTTTCTGCTGCAATTTCAAAATTTTCGTATTTCGGATGCGAGCCCAGAGATAGGAGTTGCCTGTGTCATAACGGGGTATTCATGGGTACTGTAGCACTCTGTATAAACAACTACTCAGAAGGAAATAAACGGTCAGTTGAAATTGCATATACTAAGGTCATGGAAAGGTGTAAAAGCTTTACCGATATGAATATTAACCACGAGGCATTTCACGAAATATATGACTATGCTAAGCGAAATGGACGCCATTTCAATGATACAGTTGATTCATTGAGATATATTCATAAGAGGCCATTCAATACTGATCCAATTGATGTACATGAAAATATGATTACAAAACTGGATCTTTTAAGAAACCACCAATCCGCAGAAACAGTAGGAGCTGGATTAATGTTATTTCAATGTGGGGTTCTGATCTTAAGGGTTATTTCGAACTTTACCTATAAAGTATCCATGAAGCTAGTGAAATATTTTGATGGAACAATATCACGAAAGATTAGGAAGTTAATTTTATTACCGGCGCTAGGCCAACAAACTCATTCCTCCCTCTGGAAGCTGAGCATTTTTACTTGCAGGATCCCATCTAGAAGTCAGAGTATCGTAATACTGATCTATAACACTGCAATATTAGTATTCATGTGTGTGGGCTACAAGTTTACAGCGCCAAATTTTATGTACGACTCTAGCATTCGGCAAATTTTGAGAATGGTGGCTGACCGGGCAGGAATACTTGCAATTTCACAAGTTCCAATGATCATTCTTTTTGGAGGGAGGAACAACTTCCTCATTTACCTGAGTGGTTGGAATATGGACGTATTTAATATCTACCATCGTTGGTACAGCAGATTAGCTGTAGTATTATTGATCATTCATGGAACCTGCTACTCCGTTTCTTATCATCTTGCAGGCTCATATATAAACGTCTGGAAAAAGCGATACTGGATATGTGGAGTTATTGGTCTGATATCTGGGTGTCTGATTTTTGTTCAATCTTTGAACCCATTGCGGCGATGGAAATACGAATTATTCTTAGTTGGTCACATTATTTTAGTTGCTGTATTTTTAACGGCTGCGTGGATGCATTTGCAAGATTTAGGACAAATGGTGTATTTGTACGCAGCGGTATCGATCTGGTCTGTTGATAGGTTGATCAGAATAGTTAGGATTCTGTGGACAGGAGTCACCTGTGAGGCCCAGATGACAGCCCATGGAGACGGCATAATCCAATTACGGGTGCGGCATTCAAATAGATGGGCTAGCTATCCAGGGGCTTATTGTTTTATATACTTCATTGAGGAAAAAGGAAAATCCTGGCAGAGTCATCCATTTAGTGTTGTGAATAGTATTGACGACGAGGGATATTTGGAATTTTATGCAAAAGTTCAAAAAGGAATCACTCTTGACGTGTATTGTAATTTGGCCACACTGCCGGAAAGACGTTCAACAAGTAAAATATTAGTAGAGGGCCCTTATGGACACCAACATTCTATCCATCAATATGAGCACATTACTGTTGTAGCGGGGGGAATAGGTATCACTGGGGTTTTCAATTACTGTGCTGCTCTTCGACGAAACCCAGATATGAACTATTCCGTTCAATTGATCTGGGCTATGCCGGATGCACGACATTTGAACTGGTTTCATGAGCAGATTGAGTACCTTGATTCTTGTGAGTTATTTAAAATGTCCCTTTACGTTACTGGGTCTGGAAACAGCACTATTGAAAAAAGTATCGGTCAGAGAGAAGGGAACTACAGCTTGATCCATGGAAGGCCTGATTTAAGCAATATAGTAAAACGGTGCATAGTGAATTCATCCGGATCACTTGCTGTACTTTCATGCGGACCTGGCAGCATCAACGACGAAGTAAGAAAAGCGGTGGCCATCAACTTGGAGTTGACTAGCAGTCGTGTCGATTATTTCGAGGAGGCGTTTGCTTGGTGATATGAATTGTGTTTTTAGGTTAAATAAAATATAAAACGGTTCCCCTGAGTGCACTCTTCAGAGGTGTTACTATAAACAAACTTTTAACCTTGAAAAGTGGTCAAGAGAGCAAATATGGAAATTTTTGAAACTATCCTTGAACAAAAATACGAGTTTCTCTACAAATAGAATCATTCATGGATAAATATGGTTGATTAACAGTGTGTTGGCGTTTTGGTTGTAGTATTTCGCATTCTGCGTGATGACCATATTTGTGCAACGAACTCGAGTGTCACAACCCTAAAAAAAAAAAAAAAAAAGGACTCGCAGAAATGTCGAAGCCAAGCGGATGGCCGGAAAACGTAACTTATATAAACCGGAATATATACTCCAAAAGATTAAGCCCTGAACAATTAGCACAGCTCAAAACTAATGCCAAAAGCATAAGTAGTGCTCAGAAACCGGGCAAACATATCAAGATCAAGAAAATCACTGATCCAGGACATCCAGCATGCGGAGAAAACGGATTGTTTGCCAATTCAAAACTGGCACCAAAATCTCATGTGATTGACTATTTAGGCTACATACACCCAGATGAAGAATCTGATCCAAACTCTGATTACGACTTGATGTTAGACAACACACTAAGAATAGGGATTGACGCACAACAATTCGGCACAGAGGCCCGAATGGTGAACGATTATCGCGGAATCACAGATCGGGCAAACGTGTTTTTTGAAAACAGAGTGGTCGATGGAGAGTTACGAATGGCTATATTCGTGGCTGATAAGCCAATTAATAAGGGTCAAGAACTATGTATCAACTATGGAAAGGGGTTTTGGCAAGCAAGATCCAAGGATAAATAAATATACAAAAAACAGAAACACATACAATTGTGTGAGAGTTCGTGTGTTTAGCGACCTCTTTGGGGACCACCTGGCGGTTGAGGGGTTCCTCCTTGACTCCCACCCTGTTGCTGCTGTGGAGGCATGCCCATTCCCATAGGAGGCATTCCCATTCCACCCATCATTTGTTGCATGAATTCTGGAGGGAACATAGGCATTTCCATTGGAGGCATTCCCATACCTCCCATCATTTGATTCATCACCTTTTGTGGATTGAAGTCTTCTCTTAAATTGTCTTGCTTGGAACAATATGCTGACCAGGTAAACTCGTCAAAGCCGTAGTTGAAATAATCTGTCACGTCCGCACCAGGCTGTCTCCAAGGTTTTTCCTCAAAGTTTTCCAAGTTGACTTGAGTGATAGGCTTACCGTCAATTTCGGCTACCGCATTGATGTCCAACCCACCGCTCGCTGGAGCTTCTTCACCTTCTTTCTTCTGATCTCCGCCCTCTTCGCCACTTTTAGCCTGTGTATGGGCACCAGCCTTTGATGGCGGCTCGGCCTTCTGTCCGGGTTTGGTGTCAATTACAAATTCAATGTCTGATTCGTCGCTTTCTTCTTCTTCGTCGTCGTCGTCATCCTCCTCACCATTATTTTCATCTGGTTTGGTTTCTTGCGTTATAGGTGGCGCATTCGAAACGGCCTGGTCCTTATCATCCTCATTGGATTGCTTTTGTCGTTTAGTGCTGGGAGCCTCGGACCCGTACAAGAACTCCTCTTCGTCTTCTGATGACATTGATGCTTACTGATGGCCTGAGTGGTTTCAATACTGTTAAGGTCGGACAAAAACGCGGTCAAAGAACCCAGGATCACATATACTCAATGGGTATAATTCAGAATGATGAATCACTGCCACGAACATTGCCACTCAGTTGTGGCAGTAACATCTTTAACCCCTCCTCGAAAAAGCCTAGTAATTAGTCCCAGTTTAATTAGAATTTTATGGCAGAATAGTCTTGAAAAATCATAGAGGAGAGATGCCGCTAAATCTAAATTGACTGTAGATAAAGAAAAAGAAGGATAGCACTGCAAGAAATTGAGTGGTGGAACAAGTCCATCAGATATCTAAACCACCTCCGGGGGAAAAATTAGGACATTACAATCACCCATGTGTGTAGATGTGCAATCAATAATTCTGTAATCACTCAAGCACGTCTCAGGGCTAAAGTCTAATATGACAAAGGGTCACTATGCTGTCAAAGATTAACCGGCCATCAATCTGATTCAACTAATTGATCCAAATAAGCGAAGAAAGCTAATAATATTGCGGCTTTGTTTTCAAAGACCTATTACTATTAGTACTATATTGCTAACTACGAACCTTTCGGCAGGCCTAAAATTATAGGTGTTTACTACATCTCCTTCTCTAAAGCTCGTGAAGATGTCCCAAGGTAATTTATACACAACAAAATTTATATCTCCCAGACTCCCCACCACAATTTTCACCAGCCCCCCGTAATTAATCTTCAATCATGTCCAGAGCTGTGCCAACAATGCCAGGGGTTTTGGCGCCTCCAGATGTCACCAGGGACTTGCAACGAAGGGTAGCTCAATTACTTGGACGTGGACTTCATACATCCTTTCCTGGATCCCAGCCAGTGTCATTTTCGCGGAAGCATCTGCGGGAAAACCTTATGAGGGAGGACTATTATGTATGTGAGAAATCAGACGGCATCAGATGTCTAATGTATTTGGCGCGTGAGAATAATGAGGAAAAAGTCTATCTGATAACGCGAAAAAACGAATATTTCTGGGTCGATGGACTTCATTTCCCTACAAATCGGGGCCCGGACACATTTCACCACGATGGACTCATAGATGGCGAATTAGTCCTTAGCCGGAACCCCAAAACCCAGCAGGACGAATTGCGATATTTGATGTTTGATTGTTTAGCACTGGATGGCAAGCTCTTAACCCAGAGAGACTTGGACAAACGTCTGGGATATCTTAGGGAATTCTTATTTCGGCCATATGAACAACTGTGTAGAGAGTTTCCAGAGGACACTTCTCAATTCCCATTCCAATCCCATTTCAAGAAGATGGAAAAGTCATCTGCATTGGCTGTTGTGTTTAACCATGTGCTGCCAAATCTGCACCATGTTTCTGATGGACTTATCTTCACGTCGCGATGGGGTCCCTATAAATTTGGGACTGATGATAGCTTATTGAAATGGAAGCCAGCAGAGGAGAATTCCGTCGATTTCCTGCTCATATTAGATTTCCCCACATTTACAGATCCAGATCTGCCTGAAGATGACAAAAACGCGACTTATCCGGTCTACGATGCCAAACCCAAATGTAGCTTGTATGCATGGGAGGGACAATCTGTCCACACACCATATTCTGAAATGTACCTGACGGATGAAGAGTGGGAAAAGCTAAAAGGTTTGAAAGAACCACTGCATGAACGGGTAGTGGAAACCTTCCAAGATGAAGAAAGCAGATGGAGATATATGCGATTTAGAGATGACAAGGAAAACGGGAACCATATCACCACCATAGAAAAGGTTATCGAAAGTATAAATGACTCCGTAACAAAGGAGGAGCTGCTAGAAGCAGACACTGAGGTTAGAGCTAGATGGAAAGAGAGAGAACATCAAGCTAGACAGCGTCAAGAATCTGAAGGCGGTGGAACCAAAAGACCTCACAGTGTACATGAACCAGCTGCAAAACGTGTAAAACAGAGCGACTAGTATATAGTACTATTTATTAATGACATTAAGATTTACCATTCATGACTGGGGCCCGGGCTGATAAAAAAAAAAAAAAGAAAAGAAAAGAAAATCTGTGCTGAGAATTGGATTAATAGATATATACACTAGTAGTTTTCTGTACAGGAGAGAAGCAGCGCCTCTGGGTTACCGTTACCGGAGATGAAATACTTTTGGTTAATGAACTTGTCATCGAGTTCGACTGATTGTGGGATGATACCCATTGCATGCCAGTATTCCAGCAAATTCTTTGTTTCGGTTTGGTCGTATGCTTGCAACTCAACACTCTTGACCCCGTCGAGCTTGGATGCTAATGTAGGGTCGTATCGGTCCAATTTGGCATATGGGGTTGGGGCCTGGAAGCCCAAGCCAGCGAGAATGGATTCATTAACCTTATGAGAGCCGTTGAGGGCGGCGACCACAGCTCCCTTCTTGAATGTTCTGGCACCAGAAAGGAACTCTAGAAAGTATTTTGGAACTTGCAAGTCCCCGTGGTAGATTGGGTTGTTTTCGTAATCAGTGTTAACTGAGTACACCTTTTCGGTAAAAACGTTAAAATCATCCATTGTGAAGAGGACAGGAGTGGTTTCTTGAGTAGCAAGTTCGGTCATGAATTGATCCATGATTTGGCAAGCCTCAGCCTTTTTCCTTCCTTCAACTAAAATGTCATAAAGGGTCTTGGCTGGAGCGCTAGAGGAACCGGATTTTTTGCCAACGTGCAGATTATCAGAGGCCGGAATCTGCGACAAAATGTCTCTATTACCCTTGGCAATTCGCTTCATCCAGTTTCTAACGTACATTGGCTGAATGAACATTTTGAGAGACTCGTTGTAAAAGGCATCATTATCACCGCTAACCAATTCGGAAGCTCTAGGCACTGGGATGACAATGTACCCCTTTTGAATAGCAAAAGCTTGAGTTTGTGCTAATAAGGTGGATTTTCCTGTACCCTTTTTACCGATCAAACAGATTCTATTTGGCTTAGAGCCCTGTTCAATACCGTTGTTGATAACTTTGGCCATATCTTCCGAACCTCTTTGACGAATCAAAGTAGTGTGATTTTGGAACAATTCATGCTTTTGTCCTCGGCGGAATGATCCAAATAATCTCAGTGCCTGTTCCGCTTGTATTGGATAGCTAAAGATTTTGCCAGATTCTAATTGATCAACAGAGAAGTATTCGCTTCCTGGACCGCCCGATGGAGCAGCGGCTGCCTTCTTGGAAAATCGACCATAAGTGGCAGTATCTATGAAATTCTGTATCCAGTTTTTGTCCCCTTTTGGAGTGCCCCGTTTGAAAACACTAGAGTTGGCGCTATCACTGGTTTTCTTTTTGAATGCTAAGTTGACGGAAGTCGAGTGGATACTTCTGCTATTTAATAATAGTGATCGAGATTGTCTAGTCAAAACATTTCGGCTCTGTCGAAGCATCTTTGAAGCTGCTGGATGAGTGAAATTTTCGCCCTCTAAAAAATCTCCAAATATGTTAGCACCGTTGTTTTCTCCCAACACAAATCAGGGAATTCGCATATAAAGCGGATGGAGACCACAAACGAATTTTTAGCAACGTAGTTGTAAGGAAGTTGAGAATTTTTATTGAAAAACGAGCTCATTAAGCGGGTTGTTATATACTCTGTTGTGTATAGGCTGTTAAAATAAAAAATGGAAGTAGAGTAGAGAGAGAGAAGATTAATTGGGTAGGAATAGTGGAATCAATGCCTTACATAGCTATCTTTGTTCTTCTTTTCGAAGCCGCTAAAGACAGCCGGAAACAATCTATTGACTTTGTCATGCCCAAGGATGTCGGAATTGCTCCAGAATAGAGTGTTTATCCTTGTATATTAGGTAGGTAAGAACGAACCTGAAAAGAGGAAATGATCTTTTAGTTCAGATTAGCATAAAGTTATGTCCATATTTATAGAGAGCTCTATTATTTCTGAAATAGAATGATAAGTAAATTTACTTTGAATAATGCAGCATGCTGCTATTTGAAAACAGCACATCGTTATATCTAGCTTGTACCTATTCTACCGGCAATGGTAATCCCCCTCCAAACTATTCATAATTTTATTTCATGAGTTGGTTGTAGTTTCCATAATTTTGCTATTAGAGGGTCAAGTTCATAGGGCACACGTGAGCCAGCTTTGACGACATCCCAGGCACATTGGACCAGTTGAGTAGGAATTATAAATGCCATTGTAGGTATGATTTCTCCAGTATCATCAAGTTTACCGTTACTAGTCATTATCCCAATTAATCTGTTTGTTCCTGAATCAAATAATGCGCCGCCTGAAGAGCCATTCCAACAGCCAGCTGAAGTCACTATTAAAGAAGGAACAGGATTATTATCCTGGGGTTGGAGTTTCATCTTCACAACCTTAGACACGACTCCAGATGATTGTATTGGTTGCAGTAATTCCATTGAGTGTGGGTATATCATTCCAAAGCCAACAGAGTACACCTTATCATAAATTCGGGGTATATGTGTGGCAAGGGATACCGGTTCAAAATCGTGTACCGGCTGGTGCAATTTCAAAAAGGCCAAATCGACGTCCTTCAGCGGGATGGATATGAGAGATGCTGTAATACTATGACCCTTAGAAAACCAGGCACTTATTGATAGATGTGTTTCCACCACATGAGCATTGGTTACAATGGTGCTATCGTCAATTAGCACGCCAGACCCCCAGATAACCGAGTTCCCAGGTTTTGAAACTGTTAAGGCAACAACGCCTTGAAACTTGGCACTATATTCTGTCGGAACAGTTGCAAGGGTGTCGGCTGGTCTGATGGTTCTTATATGACCGATATCAACCATTGAATTTTCTACTGATCTAATAATTTCTGCCCATGGTGCCAATAATGTAAACTCTCCTTCACCATTATTCTTTTTGATAGAACCTATCACGAGCCCTAAACTTTGTCCTCTCTTATCTAATCCAATTCCACCTTCCATACCATCCAGGTATCTTACATCACAGAGTATTGCTGATCTATCACGGGCAGTGAAACTAATTGTGCCCTCAGAAGCATATCCCATAAACAATGCCGGGTTAACCGATACAAATGGAGAGCTCTGGATCCGTATGATGCCTCTCGGGTCGATGTCCCCTGAAACAGAAAACTTTCTTAGCAGATCACCGCTTATATTCGTTTTCCTTGTAAACCGTAAGATAGAAATAGTCGCCTTTTCATAGGTGGGAGAAGAAGAGTAGTGCCTATGGAATGGAACCAGAAACTTATTTAACCCCTCCAGATTTCTGGTTGTTATCAATTCCGTTTCAACCCATTCAACGTTTTCTTTCGATTAGTCATGATGCAATTAATTTTCCCAGTCTTCAAAACTTACTACTGTCGATTAATAATTCCAGAGTTGCAAAGATCTGCTCTGGGGCTTCTAACAACGCAGGCGTGCTAAATTGATGGTTAGCCTTAGCCATAAGAATAGATCCTACCATAAAACTCACCTTGTAAGAATCAGGCCTTGGTCTGGTTCCGCTTCAGTACAAATATAGACACCTGATGCGTTACGACTCGTCTTTTCAAAATGGATTGATAGAGCAGCTGGTGCAAAGAGCATTCTGTTCAGGCTTGGTGGAGGATCACACACATGCCGAGGTGCTGAAATTGGATGGAAACTGTTGGGCAAGGGTTTCTCCGCAAAAAAGTGGCAGTGACAG
This sequence comes from Blastobotrys serpentis, assembly GCA_003705695.2. NCBI lineage: Eukaryota > Fungi > Ascomycota > Dipodascomycetes > Dipodascales > Trichomonascaceae > Blastobotrys > Blastobotrys serpentis. The sequence continues at coordinate 28,332 of PPJG02000034.1, read as the reverse complement.
AGCCACATGTGGCTGGAACTTCTGACAGGGCTGCTTTTGGTTCCTGTGGTTTGCTTTTTATTATTATTATTATTATTATATTTTAATTCCACTTCGTGGAAAGGCTTTCGCTCCGCAAAAAACTGATGCTCGAGGAGATATATATATATATATATATAGAGAGAGAGAGAGAGAAAGAGAGGGTAGCAACTCCAGGAGAGATGCAAATCTATTAAATAAATAAGAGAGCTTATGTCCACAGGCCATAAGGACCTGATACTGCCTTCCATAGTCGTACAGTGCCATCTTCACTTCCAGAAGCAAAGAGGGCACCATCTGGTGAATATGAAATAGCATGTACAGGGCCGTGGTGAACCTTGTAAGTATCTAGAAGGTCCCCAGTGCTCACAGAATGCAGCCTCACCCAGGTGTCTGTGCTACAGCCCGTGACAAAACGAGACTTATCAGCACTTACAGAGACAGCAGATATCGGATAATTGAGCTTATGCTTGACTTCAACCTCAGCTGTTTCTGAATTGATGAAATATGCAGTGTCACCAGCTGCGGCTACGATCCAACCACGTTCTTGCAACACCTGTCCTAGGGAAGGACCAAGTTGGACTGAATGCAAGATGTTGGGAATCTCTGTTTCAGAGGAAAGATCCCACCATTGAAGCAAACTATCTCCCGAGGATGACGTTGCTGCCGAAAGGATGACATGGTCTGCAATCCACAACAAAGTTTTAATAAAAGGAGCCTCGTTGCTTGAAGTATCCCACTCACGCAATAGATTCTCTCCACACCATATACGGATCTTCTTTTCATCCCCACCAGTTACAATTTGTAGGGGATCGTCTCTTGATTGGATGACGGGGGAAAAGTCACAAGTCCGAACTATATGATCGTGTGGTAGCGTTGAAACAAGGGAGCCATCGATGGCATTCCAAACAATCACAGAAAAGTCCGCACTAGCTGTGATAGCATGGGTCCAATTGGTAGAAATCTTGGAATACCAAATTGCACCTTTGTGGCCGAGGAATGTCCCGATCCAGTCTCCAGTGATCCCATCACGAACCATTGGATAACCATCCTTACAGGATGAAATCAGCAGGTATTTACCAGCTGTATTGACTTGTGAAAAGGACAGTTGAGTTACTGGACGAGAATGACCAGTACACGTTAGTGGGACTGCCTTGATTAACGCCGTCATGATTTTTTGGTGGTGAGGATGAGAATTGCTAAAAGTTGATCATCAGCCTTGGGAGTAATGCATCTCACGCACTTTTTTTGATCCACCAAACGATATGGATATTAAAAGCCTGATAGACCGCCCCACTACTGAGGATGCTCCTAGTTCATCTGCGACAAGCTCGCCTGTCATTGAAAGTCGTAGGCACACTGTGTCCTCGCTGTTGAATGATGATGATGATGTTTCAGCCATTACAGCAGCGGCTGAAAAGCGACAGAATGAAGAAAATGCAGAAGACGAAGACGAAGAAGAGTCTGAGCATGTAGAAAGAGAATCTGAGGAGGAAATGGAACCGTACAACACGGTGCAGGATGAAGAAGAGTCTGAAATGAAGAGCAAAAACAAGAATAAACCGAAACGTTACGATACTCCTCCAATTTGGGCCCAAAGTTGGAAAGAGTTTAATAAGAAATTTAAAAATTCTGCTAGCTTAAACCGCCCACCTGGCGGATCTAATGCCGCTAGTAACAATTACAATAATAATGGAGTTGTGAGTGGTGTACCTGCTGTTGGTGACGCGAAAATGTTCCCCACGATTTCAGACGTGGTTCCATTCGAAGATTTAACGAGAAAAGTCACGGAATGGGTGTATGGAAATCTAGCACAGTTAGAAGAGGAAGAGCGTAAAAATATAGAAGTGGAATTCAAATTGGGGACTATCTGCGAAAAATCTACAGAAAAGAGACTGCAATTGCCAGTTGTAACTGAAAGTATCGTCCGCAATGACTTTGCCAGATCCGACACCTTTTTCCAGTCCTTCATGACGGATGGACAATTTCAGATGGCAATGGGATTTCTGGACGAGTTATCGTCCAAGTCCCCGACGCTGAACCGTACCATGTCCAAGACGCGAGACTCGATATATAACGGTAAGGGATCTGGCAAAACCCGGGTGACGTATAATGAACAGACTGGAGCGACTGAACGAATTATTAAGACACGAATTTCGGATCTGATGATCTTTTCACCGGGTGATCTATTGGATGTTAGAATTTCAATTTCGGTTGAAACGCCGACGGGTCCATCATCAGTTGAGGGTCAACCACCGGCAACTATTCGACATAAAAACCGACAAACATATGTGCACCCAAATGGTCAGATTGATCTAACGTCAGTTATAACTGGTAACACTAACAAGTCAGTGAAAGAACTCGAAATTGAAATCGACTGTCAAAAACTCGTCTCCTTCTATGATGATTACCAGACAGGCCGGGACGCACGAGGGATGGATAAGTTTGAAGAGCTTATAAGGTCCGGGATTGATAATACTAGGATTGTGTCCAGAAGGATTTCCAGGTAAAGATAGTATATAATTTATTTGTTACGACCCGCCAAAATTGCTAACTGTGTGTTGGCTTTTCGGACCTGTTCTATCTACTAATAATCAGCAATTATTGACCACAGTATATAATATATAAAAATCAACCGGCGATGGTGGGGAGTAAAGCGTTAACTACTTTTTGTTTTTTCCCAATAATATTATTAATATATGCCATATTTATTAGGGATCAGGAGGACGTGGTTCTTTGGTCCATTCGGTCTGGTGTACAGAATTGAGATGTCTTCTAAGAGAATCTTTACGAGAAAACGATTTTCGGCAATAACCCAATGGACAATTGTGTTGAGGACGATCTGTATGCTGATATTTGGAATGTCTGAGCCACTCGGAACGCTTCGAAAACCCAATGACACTCCAGGAGCATTCCTTGTGCTTGCAGCGGTAGATTCTTTGAACACCATATTCATCCATGTGTTCAGCCAGACTGAGAATTGTTTTGAATTTCCCTCTACAGTGATTGCAGGAATAGGCTCCCTTTTTGGTCTTTGAGACGGAGTTCCAAATTTCTGGATGAGCCATCAACGTGTTAACTATATTCCCGACCTCTGGCGGCGGGCTCAGTTCTGGTTCATAATCTTCTTGTTTCATTATGTCTGGTTCTTCGGACGAAGAAATTAAAGGGTCGATGGCCACTGACTGCTGTTGTTGAGGTTGTTGAGTAGATACGTCAGAATAAACCGCATAAGGATGTGGTTGGTCGTAATCAATGATTATGTTGAAAACTTGGTTGTCGGCCCTCACGAGGAACCCAGAAGAACTATTTAGGGATCTTGCATTGGGGTTGATTTTGACCACTGTCACATTATCTTTGTTTGGACTAGCAGCGTTATTAGTGAGGACAGCCGGAGAGGGAGGAACTGGCGGGCCATTCTCCTGTTTGAATTTCGCGGATTTAGGAGACTCGAAATATAAGGCAACACATGAGGGTGTAAGTGCCTGTTTGAAATGGTCCTTTCCGTAAATGGCAACAGATGGAGTAGTGGCTGTCGTAGGAGTCAGCCGAGTTCTGGGTCTGAGATGTTTTAGCTTTTCAAATTCCTCATTACGAATAATTTGTATTGGCTCAGGTCGCTTGTTCTTAAGTGTACTCATAGATTTGGGGCTTTATCTCAGCCGTAAGGGCCTCAATTGAATATATATACATATGTGGCTTGCAATAAATGAGGTTCAGCACACACTCATTTTGGCCGATTGTCACTTGAAATTGATCGTCCCATAATTTATTTTTATAGAATTTAGTTTAGTTCAGTTTAGTAGGATTGACGTAATACGGAGTAGCAGAAAGATATGCATATACCTCTCCTTTAATTGCCGGGCCTCGAAGAATATTTAAATATTAGAAATATGCGGCTATCTCCCTGTACATTTTAAGAAAATATCAGAAAGAATTCACACTGGGGCATTTATTCTAATAGGCAAAAACTACAACAAACAACCCCAAAAAAAAGAACTTCATTTACTCTCTGCTCATTGAAATTGAAGTCGACAGCTCCCTATGATCGATTGATAGTTTTTGAATCAGCACACCCCTTTCCTAAATGGGAAATTGACATCTTTGAAATGCGCTACTGTGTGCATGATCTGTTGTGCTGACTGAAACATTAGCTTTTTTCAAAAGCCATCGACCCAATTTACATTTCATTTGGAACATTACATCTATTTAACATGAATTTCTAGTTTATTTTCACCCAACACAAACATCTCCTTCAATAGGCGCTTACAATTGATGGGCCAGTTTTCTCCTCCGGACACTTTGAAGGCCCCAAAACCATCGGTTAATCGTTCTACCGCCTACGTCATATTACGAAAACTCGGCATTTCTATCCGGTGCAGATGGTGCGATGCCGTAAAAAATAACCTGCATAAAGGATGCTCCTTATACATAAAAAAGCATTGGCGTTAAAAAATGCCTTGTATTCACTAGCCGACAAAGGCTGATTTCCGCATCTATAGTGCAGATCTCGTATTCTTTCCAGTTTTGGTCACAGCGGCATTCCACAAATATCCGACAGAGCTCTGTGTTCTTGGAATGAACAACGTTTTTCTCTCCTCTCCTGAATGTTTCACTCGGAGCTGTTTGCGGCACCCCTAAGAAGAATCAATCTTATCTGATTTCAAGTTTCCGAACGAGTCAAGCAATTTCATTCCAACGAAATCATCAGATAACAATTGGCCCCATCTTGGGGTTTTGGGGCAGTTACAAATTAGCCTGTTTTGCGCAGAGCAGATAAGAAATTTTGAAACTATTTTGAAACACTATTTCTTGACAGATGGTCATAACCGAATCCAGCTGACAGAATTGTGTGCCTGTTTGACTCATTCTTCCAAGACGAAATGCCTGCCTCAGTGTAACTTGTAACATAATTTTAGGTGGTGTTTCGAAGGGTATCGACGGGGTAGAAAAAAGAAAATTCAGTCCAATAAGTACAGGTCCTGGCGATCCCTTTTTACCAAGCCATTGCCGGGGGAATCCTGGAGTAGTAGTGCCCGAGGGATGGGCTGTTGGTGATTTGATTTTTTTTCAGAAATTGATGCTGGGTTTGTCAACTGTTGTGTGTTTTCCAAACAAAAGGCAAAAAGAAAACGCAAGTTCCTGTTTATGAAACGATTTAAGCATTGTCCGCTCCCAATTGAATTGAAGGAATTTTAACATAGTTGGAGAGAGGGGGTATGGTGTGATTGTTATTTTTATGGAGTAGTATGCAGATCTCGTTTTCCGGGTGAAATGAGGCTTCAATACGGTCTTGGTCCGTAGTCCACTGCCACATTCATAGAGAGGCGCCCGAAAAGGTAGAGAAAAGGAAAAAAATAAAATAAAAAAATAAAAAAGGAAAGGGTCCAGGATTGAATCCAGATTGGGTCCAAAAAGTAGATAGGCTTGTTTCATTAAATTCTCATCATACACAGAGCGGGGGTCATTATAAATTACTTTTGATAAGCAGTCAACATACCGGAGAGCAAAGCACCGAGACCGATGGCACCAGGATCTGGCAAACCACCTTCGTTGTCGAATTGCTTCAATTCCTCCTTATCAACATAAGAGGCTCTGCCAAACTTGGCTTCGAGCTTTCTGGTGTTATCGGCACCGTCGACGGCAGCTTGGACTGCAGCTGCAAAGCCCTTACCGGCGTTGAGGGATTCAACAAATGGTTGAAGAGCGTCGATCAAGGTACGGTCACCGGTTCGGGCCTTGGTGTAATTGAAGAGGGATTCAAGGGCAGATTGGGATGCTGCGGCAAGGGTCTTTTCGTCCAAGGCAGAGGATCCGGAGTCTCTGACGCCCTTGGCAAGAGCAGACAAGAAGATGCAGTAGAGACCTCCAGAAGTGCCACCCATGGAATCTTCAACAAGGTCGGCAATATCGGAAATACCATTGACACCATCAGAAAGACGGAGAGAGTTTTCCTTGAGAGCCTTGAGAATGGCATTACCACCATCGTTCAAGGTTTCACCGCAATCACCGTCGCCGGCAACAGTGTCGTATTTGGTAATTCTTGGTTCCTCCTTCATGACAGATTCAACACCACTAGTAAGCATGGCGGAAATCAAGTCAGCGTTGGCGCTGACACCAGATGGCTTGTCATTCTTGACGGTTTCAGGACCGGCAGAGGTTGGGATGGAGCCAGTTTCAACAGTAGCCCAGTCAGCGCTAGTAGTAGTTCCGTGGTTCCAGCCAGTAGCCTTGGCAGGAGCATCAAACAACTCAAGAACGTTGTTACCAGCTCTGGAAGCGTTGAGCAGAGTGATGGAGAAACCTGGGCCGTTAAGGGCAGTAATGTATGTACCAACGACAGTTCTCTTTGGAACAATGCCGTATTTTTCCTTGAGCTGTTCAGTAGCAACCTCTGCAGCATAAGAAAGTTCCAAGTTGGAAACACCTCCGAGATTGTTGATCAACAAGACAACGTCGTCAGACTTTTCGAATGGAACAAAAGCTCTGTCAGAATCTTCTTGGGACAAGAGCATAGGTAAAAGGTCAGAAACAAGTTGTGGGATGGATGGAATTGGGCTGGCCTTCTTGATACCTGGTTCATTGTGGATACCCATACCAATTTCGAATTCGTTTTCCTTCAAGTTAGTTTCGAATTGACGACCTGGAACGTTGCAGTGGTCCAAAGAGGCGGCGATGGTGACCAAATTGCCAACAACGGATCGTGCAATGTCGGCAACTTGACCAAGTTCCAATCCCTTAGCAGCGGCAGCTCCGGCAATCTTGTGAACCAAAACGGTACCGGCAAGGGCTCGTCTTCCGACCAAACCACCTTGCTTACGGCCGACGGCAACGTCATCTTGAACAATCACAACTTCATTCTTTCCGCCTTGGGCCTTGGCTCTTTCAGCGGCAAGACCGAAATGAATAACATCACCAGTGTAGTTCTTGACAATGATCAATGAGCCCTTTGGAGATTCAACAGCCTTAAGACCAGCGTAGATTTGCTTGGTAGATGGAGATGCGAAAATGGTACCTGCCACGGCAGCATCAATTAATCCGTCGCCGACAAATCCGGCGTGGGTAGGTTCGTGACCACTACCACCACCGGCAATAATAGTCACCTTTGGTTCCTTTCCAGAGTTGGATCCAGAGTCAGTTCGGTACACAACTCTTTCGGATTCAATCAAACTGAGCCAAGGAGAGGATCGAACCAACCCCTTAAGGGCTGGAAGAACAATATCTCCGGTACTATCAAATTGTTTAGTAGACATTCTTTACTAAGACCAAGGAATTGAAAAGAAGGAAAATAATTTTTTTCTGCTAGCGGAACGTTGCTCTATTTATACAAATGTCACCAGTTTGTCAATCTTTTGTGCTGTAAACCGGGAGTGGGGGACAGAAATCCCACTTAGTGGGGGTGGTTTCGTCCACACGGAGAAATATCACTCAACGCCCACACATTCTTACATCTAATTGGCGGGGGTGGCGGGGGTTTTAAATTGAAGGGAGAACCGGATTAACACGTCCGGACCTGATTCAAAAAAATTGTGGAGATATTTAATTCTTTACAATTCCTTTATTTTTCAAGGAATTGTCACTTTTTTTCGCCGAGAAAGCTCTGTTTGATCAAGTTGCCGACTTCGTCGGTGATGATCGGGCCCACATCGCATCCAATTTTACCAATTTCATTCAAAACCTCTCTCCTCACCCATTCGGCTATATGTTCCCGGAGGGAGGGCAAATTTCTTTCCATCTTTTCGAGTAAGAGGAATACCATAACAAAATAATATTATTAATTCTGCTTAATTGAATACTTTTCACGGGAATTTCGTAGCAAGAATCACCCTTCTCTTCCTCGGATTAGTTTATTTTTGCCATCAGCCGCAGGAACTTTTTCGGGAAAATTAGAAATTTTCTCAAGGAGGAATGATTAGCCCACTTTTTATCCGAAAAAGGCAAAGTTAAGCCAAACGTTTCGTCCCTGCTATTTAATGTTATATTTAAATGTACGACATTTTAAGAAGCTTCTCAGTCATTGAAAAATAAAAAAAGACGAGCAGCTGAAACGAAAATGCCAGTTGATCTTCCCAGTCGTTTTAACTTCTATGAGATAGCATATTTTCTCATTAAGAGAGTCTCATAAATGTATGGTAAAACTGGGGTTTTCACGGGAAATGAAAACTAGGTGAGAATCTGGTATCATTAGGGCATTACAAAAATATTTACAAGAAGAAGGGTAACATGACAGTAGAGTGAAAGAAAGAAAGGTAGAAAGAAATCACACAACCTCTGTTTAGGCCAATGGCATACCATTTCGAACTGTTCTTTCCAGCCCTTTGACCCAACCTTGAGCTTCCTTTTTGGTGACAAAGAGAATGACTCGTCCACGTTTGTTCAATCTGCCAGTTCTACCGGCACGATGCAACATGTCAACAGAAGAATACGGCAAATCGTACAGAATGACGTTTCTGATACTTTGCATATCCACTCCTCTGGCCATAAGATCGGTAGTTACCAAAACTTTTACTTTGGTTTTGTTGACTTGAGTCTCTTCGAGGGATTTGGCCGGCGACACAAAGTCCTGAAGAATTTTGGTTCTCTCCTCTCTCCGGATTTTCCCAAAGGCACCTTCAGCAGGATAGCCCTTTTCATTGAGATAATCGACAATTGGTTCAATGTCATCAGACTTGTTGACAAATACAACAACTCTCTTGATCAACCCTTCCTCTGAGTTGTCGTGGTGAATTGCATAGAGGGCCTGTTGAAGTGCCAATTGCTTGCTGTTCAAGAATGGAGGTTTGTACACATCCACAACTCTAAAGTCAATGTGTCGAGGAATCTTATGTAGGCCTGGAGTGACGATTCTGTGGGCGTTTGGATATGTCTTTCTCATCAGACGGTCAAACGAACGAGGGATAGTGGCAGAACAAAATATCAAATCTTTCAGATTAGGCAGCATTTGAATCGCAGCGTGCGTGCTCTGACAAAACGATTCGTCCATCAGTGTGTCTGCCTCGTCTACAACAGCTTGATGACATTGAACTAAATGGCCCTTAGGGTTGTCCTTAAACATGTTGAGGAATCGATCAGGAGTGGTAATTAAAATGTCTGTACGTCTCGTAAGTTTTGAAGATGCAGACTTGTTGGAAATGCCATATCCAGATGCAAAGGAGCTGAGCTTAACGGTGTTACCAGTCAATTTCCGAACCACTTCATTGACTTGTGAAACCAATTCCAAGGTGGGAACAAAAATAACCGAACGTACAATTGGGGCCCGGTACATTTTCTCCCATTCTTCCGGATTGTGCGTTTCCTGTTCTTTCAAATTAGACATCAAGGGAGCCAAGTACGAGAGCGTCTTGCCCGATCCCGTCTCAGCGGCTAATAAATAAGTTTGTAAGGAGTCTGGGTGCTTTTTTGTAGATCTGATAGCCTTGATTGCTAGTTTTTGAACCGCCGTTGGTTCTTTAGTTTGCAGATGACCCAGCAAGTTCTTTTCAATGGATTCTCGAACAGATGGTTCAATTCTCAAGCTTGAAAAGCTCTTTACTTTTTCAATTGTATTCTTGTGAACGATACGGTCACGTTTTTCTACAATCTTGAGTTTCCCAAAATCACCAGTATTAGGTGGACCAACCATAAACCCCTTATCTGCAGGATTCTTTGGGTTGAACCGATGCTTCGTCTTGACATTTGGTGAAAGTGTTCGGCTCCGTTTAACGTATTTGGCACCAGCAAAAACACTCGTGGAAAATAAACATTTCTGACCGCCACAATGCTTCAACAAATTATTTCTGCCAAACATGTATGTGTGTGGGCGAGAAATGTTTCTTTCGCTTCTCTCGAGAAATAAATTTTTCACCGTGCGGCTCAAAACGCGCCAAACAAACCAGTAGCAGTACGTACAATGAAATTCACAAAGTTCATTGGACATCGATTGAACAAAAAGCATACCTATTATTCATTATGGGCCAGTTGAAGGACCAATTTTGACCCATTTTAGAGATAATCAAAGTCAATTCCGTTATGTTTTCTGACAATATGAAAAAGCTGGTTCAGAAATCGTCCTAGAATGTCATAGACTTCAAAAGAATGATCCGGCCTGCTTTTCCAGCGAGAATCGTGGGAACAATTGACCCCTAATTATGTTAGCAAATTGAAATAATTGGCCACTCAATGGTTGTCGTGAACCGGATATCCAAGATTTTTAGGTAAACTTTTCCATAGCGCATTTATATCGGAAATCCTAGAAGAATAAATCTCTACTAACTTCACATAACTTCCAGCAAAGATGCGGATGTCAACAGTGTGTGACAGAAACTAATAATTGACTGTACTCTGAGCAACGACAAGATGGAATAATCCCAGAATGAATTTCCAATCTTTGGACAATATATTACTACAACTCTCCAAAAATCGACGCGCGGCTGGGCGTATATTTGGGTACACCATCGACATAATTTTGGGACCGGCAGCTTAGAGTGGTTTGGCCCCGGTGAAGGAGTGTTCACAATACTACTCTATAGTAACGAACAAAATGGGAAAGAAAGAGAAGGTTTCTATTGAAGAATTATTCTCTAGACTTCAAGTGTATTCTAAAGATGATGAGCATGAAGGGGTTTTAGACTGTGCTAATAGAATTTTGGCACAGGATGGAGCCGATCAAAGTGCATTACGAGCCAAAGTAGTAGCTTTGGTTAAATTAGACCGATTTGAAGAAGCTTATAAGACATTTGGACGCAATAAGATTGAAAATGCAACCCTGGCTTATGCATATGTATTATACAAGTTGAACAGGATTCCTGAGTTGGAGGCATTATTGGAGGAAACGGACAAAAAGGGAGCATACGTGACAAGAGGAGTTCAGCATGCCTTGGCACAAGCTCACTATAAAGCCGAAGATTTCCAAAAGGTTAGACTTTTATATAACTCCATTTCTTCGGAGAACAATGGTATTGTGGAAAACGAAGATTTCGATATTTCAGTTAATAGAACCGCGGTTCTTTCACTGTTGTCCAAGCATGAAGCCCAGCAGATTCCTTCTTCCACAGCTACAGGCTCATATGATGAAATGTTCAACATTGCAACGGCATATATTGGACTTGGAGAGTATGAAAAGGCTATTGATTGGCTCAGGGAGGCCAAGTTGGCTTGTGAGAATTCGGAAAATATGTCGGACGACGAAATAAGGTCAGAGGTGCTGCCAATTCTTATCCAAGCAGCCTATGCTAATCAAATGTGGGGTAAAACAGACGAAGCATTGTCAATTTTGGATGGTTTAGATTTGTACAACTCCCCTGTTGATTCTACCGCTGTCAAGGCTATTGGCATCAACAACATTCTCACCATGAGACCACAAGAGAACCCCCACTATGCGTTACGGTTATTAGACAGTGCGGGAGATTACAACAAGGCCTCGGCAACCCTAGTCAAAGAACAAACCGAAATCTTGGGATATAACCGTTTACTTCTGCACAACCTAGCGGGAAGAAACATTGATTCTATGGCCAAAGCTTTTATCAAGGCTCACCCCGGTAAAGCTGGAATTCAAGCCATTGCCGCCTATACAGACAATGCTTGCTCAACAAAGAAACTCCAAAAATTGTTCAACGAACATCCTGGAAATTTGCCTGTCGCCTTTGCACTCACTCAGCTGTATTATAATGATGGCAAGTTGGACCTTGCAACCTCCACCTTGGAACGACTCTATAAAACTTTCACAGTTCAAAAATCTGATACTCAAAATATCTATGTGCCAGGTTTAGTTGGTGCTTTAGTTAATTTGTTCAAATTACAAGGTCGTGATTCCGCAGTTTCCAATCTTTTGAGTAGGGCCATTGATGAATGGTCGTCAAAGGATTTATTGGGCGCTGCCGCCTCAGTTCTTGCTACCAGTGACAATGCAATCCTTCGGGAAAAAGCCTATGAAAATTTTAAGCGCCTCTTACAAAACGACCCTGAAAATAAAACTAACATTGCAGGTGTTTTAGCATCTTCAAACGATTCCGACAATTCTTTTGGATCCTCGAACCTTTCCGACAAATTAGATCCAATCGAATCTTTAATAGGAAGTGTCAAGGATGTTGCGGCTATCAACGCGGCAGGAGTTCAACCATTGATTCAACGAAAACGTAAGACTGCTGCGTCCACAGACAACAATTCTTCAAAGAAATCCAAGAAATCTCATAAGCCACGATTACCAAAGGACTACGATCCTTCCAAGACACCAGATCCTGAAAGATGGATGCCTAAACGTGACAGAAGCACTTACAAACCTAAAAAGAAAGACAAGAAGAATGCCAAATCCACCCAAGGTGGACAGATTGCTGATACCACTACAACTGAAAGTGGAATTACCAGTACTAATACTACATCAGTCAAGACAAACCCTGCAAAGAATAAGAAGAAGAAGAAGGGTAAGAAATAATCTAGGTATTATATGTATTATATTCACACAAATGAAGCTAGATACCGAATTGGCAAAAATGGGGTCCGCATCGCGGAAACTCAGCGTGTTTCAACGGCTCTGGGCCTATAATTATTATATTACAAAATCATGCAAACAAACTATCTTCATCTCTAAGGAATTCACCAACATCACTTTGTCGGTAAACGATTATATCGGTTGGCTTAGCATTTCTAGATGCAATAGTGGATTTGGCAGTGGCCCCAAATCCTAATGGTGTGTCGTTCATAGAATAAACAATAATACCGGCATGTTCTGGAACATCTTCACTCATCTTTCCAATATGAGCCTTGAGGACATGGTTTCCGTATAAAAATGGCATTTCACCGTTTTGCTTGATCCAAATCTTGTATTTAGCATGTTGTCCGAGAATCTCTAAAGCAGTGACATGTAATCTGAATTTACCAGTCTTTGTGAACTTTCCAAGACAAGTACCTAATGACATTAGGTTTGGGCGAGCAATAGAAGTTGCGAATCTGGCTATTCTCTCGCTGACATAGTATACTCTATCTTTTTGGATTCGGAAACAGTATGGCTCATCTTTTCGATTGATCAAATTGGCAATATTACGGCCAATGTAATTGGCCAGCTTTTCAAATACAACCTTAGTTTCTTCCTCTGTTAACTGTCTCATGACTTTGGTCTGTAATTAAATAAGTAAGGTACTTTCTGTGATGGTGATAAGAATTTTCAAATTTCATTTTTTTTTTTTTTTCCAAGCCGCACCGTAAAAATTCCAGAGTTTCGGTATCCCTGTTGTCGGTGCTCCGGTGTGGTCTTCAAATGTCTTAAAACACCGAGATAGTCCTTTAATCTTAAAAAAATGGACTTTCTGAGTTTGTTTTGTCATTGAATCATCTCAATGGCTACAATTGCTTGGATGGGATAATCCTGTGGTGCAGTTTAACAGAAGGGGTGAATAAATGGCATAATACTATAACTCCAACGCGAACTTGGTTTTCTGAATATTCTCTTCGTGATAACTTTGACATATCCTCGATAAATTTTTGACATGTTAAAATATTTTGGTCCAATAGGATGAACCACAAGAACTAAGATATGGCATTCCTGTATTCAATTGAAAAATGGTCATTTCGTATTGCACGTTCTAAATTCAGTTATCCTGGGGTAAGTTCATAGGTCTTTCAGAAGATTGAATGCATTGATTGACTAAAAAGTGAATAACTGAGGCAAGACTCAGAGCCCCTTTATTGTTATTCTACAGAACTCAACTAATTGAGTACAAATAACATTGCAAAACTTGACTCATCCGAATATCGTCAACCGCTGAATGGACCAATTAACTCAGCTTCTCAATCCAAAAAATTCCGGAAATTGTAATCCGTTCAAAGGAATGACTCAAAATCAGCCAATAGCTCGCAATTGAGGCTCTAAATGGTGATACATCCATACTATCGATCGAAAACGTCAGAGATACATGGCCAAAAGTATTGCTGTAATAAAGCTGAGCAATAATATAACCGAAATTTCGGTATATTCAACGATATGTGAGCTCTGGGAATATAGCTAAAACAAAGCAGATACTTCGACGCTTCATTTGGAAAGAAAATATACCGAACGTAGCCCTTGGGAACCGTCCTAAGTCTTTTAGCGTTAGAGAGTACACCAAGTCAACCCCCCAATTAGCTGGCTGCGCTCGTTGTAGTAATTCAAGTTAATGTACCAGTTATCCCTCCTTATATGGATGTACCGAGAACAGGCCGTTGCACAAGTAGCTGCAATCTGAAAGATGCTACTTTGAGCACTGGGCTAAGTAAATATTGGGGAACCCCGCATTTTAATTCGACGCCAGAGCCACAATTCACCGCCACAGTGGCGGTATATAGGAGTTTTCGACGAGAATGATTTGTGGAAATGAAACAATTCCGTTGCCTAAAGATTCTTTTTGGAATCGATGGAGGGTTATCATTGTGCCACTTTATACCAGACAATAATACATAGCCAACAGACATCAGAATCCTCCCCCCTAAAATTAAGGACTCAATGATCTCGGATCTCGGACCCCGGTCGGAATCAATTTGCGGGGATATAAGATAACACCGAGAGTTGTATTTCCGCCCTTGATATAAAAAGCGCCCTATTATCCACCAAGTTTAAATTCCAGTAATATTAACCATGACTACTGACAATAGCCCCATTATAGAAAAGTCTGAACCGCACTCTACTACCATCCCCAACAAGGGCACCTTGAATGGTCTTGCCATTTTGGACGGAAAGACGGAAAAGCCCAAGTCATATAGATATGCGGGCGTTCGATACGCACAAGCGCCAGTTGGTGATTTGCGATGGAGGCGCCCACAGCCATTAGCCAAGGACTACGACTATTCTGGAGACTATACCAACTTTAGATCAATTTGTCCTCAACCGGTATATCCAGGGTTGGAAAAGATTCAGAACCCTCAAAACGGATATGACGAAGACTGTTTATTTTTGAACATTTGGGTACCAGGTGGAACGCCTCCACCTGGTGGCTGGCCAGTCATGTATTTTATCCATGGTGGATTCTTACAAGTTGGAAACGCTCACCAGTACCAAGAAGCTGATCCACAAGATTTGCAAGCTGAAGACTCTCCAGCTAGATATATCGTGGTGAGTCCTGGGTATAGGCTAAACATGTTCGGCTTCCTTTCTGGAAAGGAGCTGCTCGAGGAAGACCCGTTAAATACTAATTTTGGATTCTGGGATCAACGTATGGGCTTGGAATGGATATATGAGCACATCGAATATTTCGGCGGCAACAAGGAAAATATCGCATGTGCCGGGTTAAGCGCTGGAGCTTATTCAACCATCTTCCAATTGCAATATGAAATGTATCACCCAGAAGTTAACCAAATCATTAAGAAGGTGCAGTTAGTTTCAAATGGACTTGCAGTTCAGCCAAAAACTGTCAAAGAGAGCCAGGAGCAATTTGATCTACTTCTTGAAGCTTTTGACATTCCATTAACTCTTTCATCTGCAGAAAAGCTAAAAAGGCTGCGTGCGATTTCTTCTCAAGAGCTCATGGCCAAGATCATGGGTCTCAAATTCCACACTTTCCGAGCAGTGACTGACAACAATCATTTTGTTTATGAACACCTACTTAAGGATATTATCAGTGGTAAATTTGGAGAGTT
Organism: Blastobotrys serpentis; assembly: GCA_003705695.2. NCBI lineage: Eukaryota > Fungi > Ascomycota > Dipodascomycetes > Dipodascales > Trichomonascaceae > Blastobotrys > Blastobotrys serpentis. The sequence goes on along the minus strand of PPJG02000034.1, from coordinate 12,732 downwards.
GTTCAACAAGTCTGGAAGAAAGATTGTAATTGGAGATGTCATTAATGAGCTGTCGCTTTACAAGAACACCAATCCGCCTGAATCCGCTCAAGCCTTAGAGAAGGAATTATTGAACTATTACCCGGAAAGAATCGTCAATGCGTTGCTCGAATTGTATACACCGGTCCCTGAATCCCTCAAATCTCAACCAGAAGAATATCTAGAACAGACACGAGTACTCTTTGGAAAAATTGTCTCGGACATGCAGGTATATTCGTCTGAAAGAATCCTCGTAGAAAGCTTGATTCGAGGAGGGGTTCCGCTTGAGAGGATCCATCGGTATCGATCAGCTTATCGATCCAAATTTGTTGATCAACACATTCCATCTGAAGAGCAAGTTCCGCATGGGGGTGATATGTTTGTATGGTTCTACACGGCCATTATGGGAATCGAACAAGATGAAAGACCGTTGTATCACAAGTGGCTTAAGCCAATTGGTCAGTTTATGAATGACCAGCCAGTTGACTGGGGCACTACGGATAAGACTCAATGCCGGTTTTTCAATGCAGATGGAACCATTGAAATCAAAGCTGATGATAGATGGGACTGGGCCATGAAAGTCCGTAATGCGATCAATAGTGTACTTTAAAATGTAGCATTTTGTATGTATCAGAAATTAACCTATATCAGTCTTGGAAAAATAATGTGTTATATTGATCGGTGGGTTTGTAGACTTTGTGCATCGGGCCGAAAATAGTGCTGCAACTGAATTTTTTCTTTATTATATTTTAGAAAAATTCAAATTTTTGTTTGAAAATGTCAGAAAACGACGGCAATGTTAGTATTAAAACAGATGTTGAGGAACCCAAGGGTGGTAACTCCTCCAATAGAAAGAGGGGTAACAACTTCAACAATGGCAACAAGAGGAAGCAAAGCAAAAGAAATGAAGAGGCGGCGGAGAGAAGAAAGCGGTAGGTAATGGCACGGTAGTAATTGTCGTTTAGGATCGAGCAAAATGTGCTAATTGTGATATATTTAGAGAATATGAACAAAGGAAACCTCGAGAATTAAAGGAGGGCGAAGAAAGAGAACCAAGAAGACCAAAACGTAAGGTTGCAGTCCTAATTGGTTATTGTGGTACTGGGTATCACGGCATGCAAATGAATCCTCCTCAGAAGACCATTGAGGGCGATCTGTTTAATGCATTTGTCAAGGCCGGTGCAATTTCTAAGGATAACTCCGACGATCCTAAGAAATCATCATTCATGAGAGCTGCTAGAACTGATAAGGGTGTTCACGCTGCGGGCAATGTTGTTTCGTTGAAGTTGATTGTTGAAGATGAAGACGTTGTTCAAAAGATCAATGAAAATTTGCCAGACCAGATTAGAGTCTGGGGCATTTCTAGAACAAACAAGTCCTTCGAGTGCCGGAAGATGTGTGGATCAAGAATTTATGAATACTTGATCCCATCCTATTCCTTCCTACCTCCAAAGCCATCTAGTGCGTTTGCAAAGCGGTTGCAGGAAGCTGATAAGGAGATTCCAGGTGTTACGCAGGAGGACGAAGAAGGAAAAGAATTCTGGGCCAATGTTGAGAAGAAGCTTGCCGAAGAAGGGCTTTCAAAAGAAGATTTTGAAAAGTTCCAAGAGCAGGAAAGCGAACAAACTCAACAGTCCAAAGAAGCTGAAACTGAAACTGAAGGTGAGGCCGAGACTGGTGTCGAATCAGCAAACGCACTCCCATCCACCACGATCAAAAAGATCAAAGCAATTGAAAACACCAGTCGACGTGGATATAGAATCTCTGCTGATAGACTCGAACGAGTCCGTCGTTGCTTCAAGCAATATGAAGGCGTTCATAACTTCCACAATTTCACAATTGGCAAGTCGTTCAAAGACCCAAGTGCTCAACGTTTTATGAAAACCCTGACAGTTTCAGACCCATTCCTTATCAATGGCACCGAATGGTTATCTATCAAGATCCATGGACAATCCTTTATGCTCCACCAAATCAGAAAGATGGTGGCAATGGTCGCCCTGACAATTAGATATGGCTCCCCGGAAACCCTGATAACCGAAGCTTTCAATCAGCAGGATATAAGCATTCCAAAGGCTCCAAGTTTGGGGTTGTTACTAGAGCAACCGGTCTATGAAGCCTACAATAAGAAGCTATCGACGTTCGGACACAATGAGTTGAGCTTTAAGGCCTACGAAGAACAGATGGAAGCCTTCAAGCACAAGTTTATCTATGATAAAATCTACAGTGAAGAAGCCAGTGAAAATGTCTTCCATGGCTTTTTCGCCTTCATTGACTCGTACAATGACTCTCCCTTTGATTATTTCACATCCAGGGGCATCACTTCTAAATCCAAGGTACAAAAGATTTCTGAAGAGGAGAAGGAAGAATTACAAGGAGATAACGAAGGCTAGAGGTGTTCCATATACGTGTAGAGATATATATGTATATCATTATATTAATGTCTTCTTTTAGAATAAATACGCTTCGTTTTGTTTTTTGCGAAACTTCAGTTCTCTTCGTCAACTGTCTCTGATCCATTATTCTCTTCATGTTCGTCACTCAACACAACCCCAACCTTTTCTTCATTCCCATCTTCCTCGGAGGACTTGATTCTATCTTCCTCAAATTTGTATTCATCGTCATCCTTTCTCATAAAAACGTCAACCCGTAAACCCATTTTTTTTTTAATTTTTTTTTTTCTTCTTTTTTTTTTTGTCAGTCAGACTTTATCTATTCAAATCCCGTGTCCCAAAAATAAAAAAAGAATGTAAACACGCGTAAACGCTCGCGTAAACAGACCCACACAATATGCGCGGCTGTCTCCTCAGCCTTTCTGGGGCAAATTTTTTTGGCTGATCATGTCTGCCTCTTTGCGAATGCAATTGTGAATAAACAGTGTGGCAATCATTCGGGTGTCATCGTCTGCTTTATCCTACCTGTTCAGTTGTTTTCTAATCTAATGTTGCCATTCCAAATTAAACCCTTAAAGCACGCCAATCCATATGAAATTTCGGAATTGGCCGTTTGACTGAGACGGAAGCCAAAGCTCGTTCTGAGCCAGACGCAGTCAGCGAAAAAACAAAAACACTATGTTATATATCTAGTACGTTTTGCAACTGACTAGGTTTTCTAAGGCCAAGGATGATTGCTGCAATTCCTCCTATAAGGGAGTAGGCATACATATACCACCTTATACCTGTTGTGGCCGAGCTAGATACTTCTAACACACCGAGTGATAACGCCCCTATGCAACCAATGTAACCCGCCTTGGAAATTTTCTTTTCTTCTTGTGGGCAAAATAGCACTTTAAACAGAAAGCTTGTTACTATGAGGAAACATGGAATATCGAATATCTGCTTGAAGCGACGATCAAACAGAGAAATGGCAGTAGGTATTTCAACAGGATTTCTATACAAAATCGGCTCCACAACGGATTTAACAGATCTGATCCCAGTCCTCATCGACAAGAGATAAAGATAACCGTATGGACCAAGATTGTACAGGTCACTATAAGCTTCCTCTGCGTAATAATACAGACGATTGGGTTTCCTTTCCGGTTCTGACAGTACCTTCTCTCCGTCGACCGCAATTGATATTTCGGGACTGGTGGCTTTCGTTTCGTGGAATTTATAGATTGACAAGCTTATCATGCACAGTGAAAAAATAAAGTTATAGGACGCGAGCCAACATGAACAGGAAACACTCACCTCGTTTCTACGAGAATAAATTGTATCCGCCGAGTAGAGAGCCGCTGAAATAAATAATAACAAGTATGCAAAGGTTCGAATGCTCAAGTGCTTCTTATCCCATCTTATTAGCAGGGTTCTCAGAAAAACAATTGATATAGATATTGCCTCCACAATACCGGACAGCACTGAGTAGAACTCGACAACGCTCGCAAGGGACCCTGCTATTTCCGCAGAGACAGATTCGGTTGTTTGAATATCTGAGCCGAGATATGGATTTACAACTTTTATAGCTTTCTTCGCTCCTTTCTCCCAGCCTACAAATAGAAGCATGTAAAGTAGCGCAATATTGCACAGCCCTTTAGGTATCCCTTCAATAAAATTGGACATTGTCATTATCTACAACATAATTTGGGTTCCGTTTCTTTAGTTTAGAGAACCAGTGCAAATTTTGGCCCTGTCTTGACGGAATCCTGACATAACCGGCATGGAAGATCCGATCCGACTCGCTGCATTTATGCACGACTAGGATGGCAATCAGGCGGGGCTATTTATATATCAATCAAGTAGTTTCTCTGTTTTAGGGAAAAAACAGATAATTCTCAGCTAGCGCTTCGTGTGGATACCATAGTATATGTCATGCTTGACTTTGTTATGCTGCTGTTGTGGATCGAATACGCTCCGTACCATTTGAAATCGACGTGAGCTTGGTTCTCGTTTCTCGGGTTCTGAATTTTCAACGCATACTCAGAATTATAGTTCAAATAGACTTTCGCCTAACTTGGACCTCTCGCTATATCAATAGAGTCGTTGAATTTGACAATCTGGAACAGACCGATAAGACCAAAGGACTGAAGTTAAGTGCAATTTTTAGAATTGATAAAATTACAATATACTCATATTTGTATTTATTACACGTACGTTAATTAAAAAAGGGATTGTGGTTTAATGTACTCATTTTTAAGCGCAAGTGTTAATGCTGTAATTCCCGCCACTGCTGAGAAGGCATATACCTGCCAACTCCATAAATCTAGTACAGAAGGGATGGCAATTTCTACCAAACCAACCAAAGACATTAATGAGCACATGAGCACGTCCATTTTGGAGAATCTTTTCGCTTCTTCTCCGGTACAAGTGAGAACTCTAATCAGAGTGTATGTTATTACAAGCAAACATGGAATGTCATTATATTGCTTGAAGCGTGATTCACACAGAGAAACAACACCTGGAATTTCATGCATGATACTATTTTTATCACGATTGCTGGACAAAACTGGCTCAATTGACCTTTTGATAGAATTGATTGCATATTTTTCTGATAGAAAATAAAGATAAAAGTATGGTGCACCGATAACGGCTGCGGCAGAACTTTCTTGTAAGTAAAAGCCTAGTCCGTTTTTGTGTTTCCCTTCTGGTTCTGTGGGTACCTTTCCCTTGTCAATCTCCGCAATATCTTCTGACCCGGCTGTTCTGAGCCTGCAAAATCTATCACCTGAGATGACTATCAAGGATGTTGAAACGCCAAATAAATAACAGTTCAGCCAATATGATATATAGTCATTGAGTTTGCTTTGAAAAGAAAATATAGTTTTACCGGAGAAAACGGCTGTTGAAATGGACACTGCCATGTACGCAAAGGAAGTCATGTTCAGAGTCTTCATATCCCATTGTGAAATAAGCAGGGTTCTCAGAATAACTATTGACAAGCCTACTGCCTCGATCGTATCAGTGGTCACTTTATATCTTTTTCCAACTCTGACTAGAGATTCTATGATTTCTCGGAAATCATCCGAACCTAATTGTTCGTTGACAATTTTTTTCGCATCCTTCAATCCCCGAATCCAACCTGATAATACTATCACATATATAACAACTAAAAGGCCCAGTTTATGAAATACGCTTCGAAGACAACTGGAAATTGTCATTTCTCTTAACTACATAGGTTTCGCTGCTTGCAATTTTATCGAGCTAGGGCGGCCAGAGTTCCGTTTGCACCTCAAAGTCTTCGGATCCAATTCCGATGCGACATGACGTCAGCGGGTCCGCAGTCATTCAAACTCCAGAAGTGTGGGAAGTTGGCAAAATCGAACAAGTAGTAAAAAACGAAGTCAATAGAACCCCCTAAGTTTCATGTCCTGAAATAGTCATTTTAATCTGATACGTGTCTGATGAAGATAATCAAAATATTAGTTATATTTCACAGAAAGGTGAAGTATTTTTTTTATTATATTAGAATTTGAAATTTCGTTAGGTAAAATTATGGGAATCCAGTGAGAATGTTAGTAAAAATTAACATGGATAAACTTCTACAATTGAGTAGTGAACAAGTTGACCTATCTCCAATAGGCAAACAAGCCATCTAGTTCAGATTTTTTTTTTTTTCTTTTTTTGGATGTTGTGATGTAATCAGTGTGCTTGAATATATGCAAAAACATGGAATTTATAGAGCGTCTTCTTAAAAAGATTATCAAAATGAGAAATGACCCTAAGGCTTTTATCCAGTGTGCTATCCAAATCCCGTAAGACAACAACTTTAACGGAAGCGGTTCCGTTTTTTGCACCGATTGGAGAAGTCACAGATAATGAGGTATAGGAGATCTACAAGACATAACTTGAAATACCCTTTCAATCCAATTGGATATTGTAATTCTTTTATTCAGAGTTTAGGTTTGATGCTTCGTAGAATTATTGCACTCCGATTCAGATCTTTCGTAACCTTGCACGGTAGGGGAGGCCAGTGGACCTTGTTTCATGTCGCTACTTCTAGTACTATCAGTCCCTACTGCAACTAGATATTTGGGGATATCTAAGCTTAACAAGATTATAAAAACACCTTCGAATAACCCTGTCAGAGCATAGCAGTTTTCAAAATTGAAGTACTGGAGCGCATTAAAGATCATTAACGTTGTCCCTACAATCCACACTGTCTTAGACCTACTCCTCGCAAACCTGATAACTGTGTCCATCATTCTGCGACACAATGGACCAGCTGTAGAAACGAGACTAGCTAAGATCCAGTATATAAGGTAACCTATTTTCAATAATAGCTTATAAACGAGAAATATAAGCACCAATACTACCACAATAGCCTGTGTTGTGCTTAACTCAACATTTATGCGCACCTCCATTGTAGTTTTATTTATCGAACTATTAAAACTTTTTCTGGTTTCGCAAAAACACTTTTCCCTAGGAAATCTGCTTCACTTATAACATTTTTTTTTTTTTCTGGTTTCGCAAAAACACTTTTCCCTAGGAAATCTGCTTCACTTATAACATTTTTTTTTTTTTTTTACGAGGTGTTAATGCAACTTAAAAATGCCAGGATTCCGTTTGGATCCCGCATATCTCGGATCTGACGTAACTCCGACGCAATACAATTGGGGTGGACACAACTTCAAAGAGATTGGAATAGAAATCAGGAATTTTTTTTTTTCCTTTTTATTTTTTTTCATCTTATTATTCTCAAGTACATGTTATTCTTTATAATAATTTTATCAATTACTATAATCTAATCTAGTCGCGTAGTCAATTTGTAGGGCATGAGACCGGGGTGATGATCAACATATCAAGTCAAAGTAGGCAATCACTCGACAGCTGGCAATTGTGAAAGGATCATACAAACTACATGATAACTTTCTCATCCCCGAGGGTAATATGTAATGTATGTGGTAAATACTGGCATTCCAGGGACTGTTGTATATCATATTTCCCCCCCCCCCCCCCCCTCTCTCCATAAACTTGTTACTTGTGTTAGCCATTAGTACCTGGAACAGCCGTAGATATTGCACCTGCGGACCGAATAGTCTAGTTGGACATTTTCAATATTCAATGCAACCTGGAAGCAACATCCTAAATCGACCGCGATAGTCAGTGTTCAGTACTTAGAGCAAGGACAAATGCTGTCAATCCGCATGCTGCTGTGTACACATATACGTACCAGCTCCACCAACTCGCTACTGGAATCACAGTCAGTCGTAGCAGGGCAGCGCTAGTTATTGAAAAACACAGAGCTACATTGATTCTGAGGTATCTCCTTACCTCTTCCTGGCTGCAAATAACCATTCTAATGACCAGACTAGTAGATGCAAGCACAAAAGGAATGTCAAAAATCTGCTTGATGCGATCTTCAAGTTGAGAAATCATAATTGGGATTTGGTATCTAATAATATCCAAATCAAGTTGGTCCTTCAAGAGCGGTTTAAGGGCGGCCTGCACACTTTGTATTCCAAAACGAGCGGTAGAGATATGACACTCATAAAAAAAGGCGAGTATCACAACCACAATGCAAGTTCTTCTAACATAATAGATTTTGGATCCCTTTTCTCCATTAGCTTTAGAGCGCGGGGTTCCTTTGCTGACCCCTTTCAACTCCTCAGATATCGTCTGTGTGGATTTATAAGTTCTATAAACTGATATGATTATCGCGGAAACGCAAAGTCCAGTGACATAGACCTTCTCCCAGTAGGACACATTGACATAGGGCTGGTCCAATAAATAGTATTTTTTGGCACTGGTGACATGTGTAAAACTTGTGTAGATGATAAAAATCAGTTCTGCCCGTAGAGGCCTTAGTGAATTTCTCAAGAACAAGCTTGACAGACATAAAACCTCTGCCATTTCAGACCGCAATTTATACATTTCTACAAATCTCTTAAGTGAATTTGCAATGTCCAATGGAGTCGCATCTCTAGAGACCTGGCCTAAAAATGGATTCACCGAATGTTTAGCCTGCCTTACCCCCCAAAGCCAGTTACAGAACTCAAAAAGATAGACAAAAATAAGAGTAGCTAATACTGTGGGTATCCACTTGAACTTTCTTTTTAAAACTGTCGTTCTCCCCATACAATGTTTGATCTAATACCAATATGTAAGCGTTTGGTGAAGCGAATTTTATTGTGCCGATCATATTCCAAGCCGCTCCTAATAACTGCACAGTCGGAATGAAATTCTCCGATTCCGTCCACACTCCCGGATCAATTACACAGTCCGCAAGGTAATCAATTATCAATATCTGTTGTGTATACGCAATGAAATTTCGTCATGAGGTTTCCTTTGAAAGAAAGTGTTTGTAAATTCAAGAAAACTACATTCCGTAGGCATTCTGTCTCAATTGTAAAAGAATAAATAAATAAAACAGTGTGGACTCCATACATACTTTTTTTTTCCCCGGTACTCCAATTTTCAATTAAGAGCTAAAAAGTAACTCTTTATTTGAAATTATCCACTAAGAATGAGATGAAAACCACAAGCTTCAAGCGTGATTCAATTTACAAACAGCCAGTAAACAACTCAATAAGCGGCTGTAAGTATCTATCGCTTGTACGTTAGCTAAATAACGTATTGCAGTTCTATAGGATAGTTACTAAGGGCAATTGCCAGAGCTACCAAGCCGCCAGTGGCAATATACAGATATACGAATAGAAGAGGACTGAATTTGTTGAACCTTTTAGTGAGCATATTGACCATTACGCTTGCGATTGCTAGAATACATGGTATATCAGCGAACACTTTGAAGTGATCTTTAAGCTTTGAAATGATCACCGGAACCTCATCGATACGCAAAACCGGCTCTGTGGCTGTTTCCACTGAACCTATTCCAAAACTGACAAACATAAGGTAAACATAATAACACACTGCGCTGAGTGCAATCACAACACAACTCTTACGAAGAAATAAAACCAAAACGTTCTGTTTCCTATTCGATTCTGATTGTGCGGTCACCTTGTCGACTGCCACGGTTGATTTCTCGTTGTTGGTTGTTTCGGCTTTATAAAGAGTATAAGCAGCGATGATTATCGTGGGAATAACAAGGCCCATGCTATAGGTCAGGATCCAATCCTTCAATTTTTCGAAGGGTTGGCACACAAGAGTGTAATCGGTATGCATAATATAACCGAAGCAGATTGCGAATAACTCATTCTTTCGGGGTCGCTGTATATTTCTCACCAGGAGACTTGACAAGATAAGCACTAAGCCAATTTCAGAGCGGGCTATATATATATTCATACTTCTGGCAAGAGGTTCTGTAATTTGCAAAGAAACAGGCAATCTCTCTAGAACTGGACTGGTCGTATATGTTTTAGCTCTCTTGACCCCATGAATCCAGCCCAATAATGCAAAAAAAGTGAAAACAATGATATTTGCCAAAAATCTGGGTGTCCATCTTTTTATGCGACAACAGGTCGTAGTCCTCCATCTCATAATCCACAATCACAAGTACGTCATATATATCCCGTAAATGCCGCTGAGTTCCTTGGTGGGTTTTTAGTGAAGGAATAACACCTATGCCGCACACCGGACGGCGGAATAATTCACCGATTGTGCCTACTACAACATTCACCACCACAGCACTATTTAGCCGTAATCATGCTTCCTTTATTACGCCTACAGTTCCCTTTGTACATGCTGCTGAGACTTGTAATGCCGTTGTTTCCTTCTTTCCGGACAATAGTCACACTGCATCTTGTGTAAATTCAACATAAGCTTTGTCCACGATCGCATACATATTGATCGACAACGGTCTCAAATGTCCAGCTGCATAAGAATGATAACCTGGAAACGGGGGAAGTTTCTAAAATTTAATGCTGCAAGGTTGCCTGTACTGACGTCCAAAGAGTAGTATTGAACAGAAAAATTCTTTATGAATGATTGAGTATTGTGATTCCGCTTGGTACTTCATGGATCCAAACTTCAGGTTAAAGTGATAGTCAGTGATCGACCTGTCATATCGTAGCCGGCACACAGGTTCCTTGTGCCCTGCTTCCCCTGAACCAGCCACCGATATTTTTGTCATTGATAGGCCACTCACGACAAGCATATCCTTGTTCATGAAAAAGCCTTGTTATAGCAAGTCTTGTCCATTGTGCTATTAACAATACCATAATCCACAACATCATCATGATAACGCAAACTACTTGTTTGAACATTAGTATTTAAGTCCATGGTTCCCCGGGTGTCTCAATTACTCCAATTATTTGGCCCGACGCATATTGGTTGATCCTTTAAAAAATAATATTTCGTTACCCCTCTCAAGCAGCCTATAAAAGCTCATACTGTCCTAGTTGTCCTGGCACACACACCAAATGTCTGACGTCTCAATCCCTCCCAGTGGTCTGAAACCAACCATTCCTGTACCAATTTCCTCTCCTCTGACTCCAACAATTCCGGTACCAACGTCGTCATCTGAGCCGGTCACACCTACAATTCCTGTTCCAACGTCATCATCATCTGAGCCAGTGACAGCTACCATTCCAGTGCCTGTTTCAACTTCAGAAACGGCCACACCCACTATTCCGGTTCCAACTTCATCATCTGGTCCGGTAACACCTACCATTCCAATTCCAACTTCATCCTCTGAATCGGTAACACCTACCATACCAATTCCAACCTCATCAACGTCTGGTCCGGTAACACCTACCATTCCAATTCCAATTCCAACCTCAGCTTTCAACACCACAGCTGTCCCCGCTCCTACTTCAAGCACTGTTTCTCTACATTCTAGTCGGCTAACTACATCGTGTCCGCCACAAACAAACGGAAACAGTACAGATGTAACGGTTCAAATAATAACCGCCACAACGTGCCCGTCCGGATCCGAATCTGCCGTGGTTAAAACAATAACGACTACCAGGACGAGCTCTTCCAGCACACAATCCGCAGTTCAACCTGTTTCATCTTCAGGTTCTGCAACCGGCAAATCTACCGCGCCAAACTTGTCCAACACTGCACCACAATCTAATCACGTTGCATTTAAGACACTGTTCGTCTCACTACTTCTCATGTCTGCGCTCGCTCTTATATGAACGCTATAACTTTTTGTCCCTTGGGTTCATCACTCATTAAAGGATCCATCACCATCATCACGCTACACAGTGCGTTAAATAACTTGCATCACTTCCCGTCCCCACAATCTATATATCAACACAACGTTTTAATAAGTTTCAAATATGTTTCAATATAGAGAGTGATTTCTCCGTCAGTTTGTTTTCTTCTCCGTAAATGAGCAAAGGCAATTCCGATCCTTTCTGCTTCTCAGAGCTACCTTTGTTGCTTCTTTTCGGAGAAAAAAGAAACCGCCGGAGGCACTTCTGCCAGTGGGCGTTTTGAACGCCTTCCGGCTATACGATTTCCCACAACACTTCCTGTAAAACCTCAAGAACCTATCAAACAGTTCCGCCCAAAAATCTATTGAAGAAAAAAACAGTACATACGAAAACCATCTGTTATGTTCACAGCGTTTTCTTAACAGGTTCTGGCCATATCCTCTTGGAGAATTGCTTTTTGTGAATTTTTAATTTCTGCTTTGCCGATATGCCCGGTGCCGAAGATCATAAAATATCGAAAGGAACCAGCCTTTGTTATTTATACGTTATATATAATACATGAGCAATAGAGCGATAGCAAATAAAAATAAATAATAATTTAGTGGTATAGTTCAGGACGGAATGATTCAGTATACTTCTTGTCTGGACCATAATGTCTTGCCCATTCATTGAACCCGCCTGACAGGACGTAGACTTCCTGCTTGGAACCCCCTTTAGAATTTAGATGTTTGCAATAAGCTGCTGCACATGTAGGCCCGCGTTGCTGGCTTAATTGACAGTGGAAAATGACTTTCTGACGGTTCTGTAAAGCGGCTTCTAATTTGCCCATCTTGCTTAAAAATTTTGTCGAGGGCACATTAATGGAATTTTTGATATGACCACCAATGTGGTCACTGTCTCTGACATCCACAATCGCAATAACCTCCGAGGCCTTGCTGCTATCCATCCAGCTCTTGAGAGTACTGGCCGTTATTAATCGTGGGCTAACAGACATTTCAAATGGTATGGAAATAAAAAATGTGTATAGATCTCTGTAGAGTGGAAAATAAAATCAAGAAGGTGTGGTGGTGCCTTTATGTCCCCTTTATATGTTATTATTCTTTCTTTTTGTCCCAAAAGGCAAAACAAATTAACAACCACCACTTGCGGCGCTATCATTCTTGCGCCAAAGACTCACACCAGGCTGTTTCGTATCAGATTTTTTTTTTTTTTTTTTTTTTTTTTTT
>PPJG02000033.1:110922-158927 GCA_003705695.2 Blastobotrys serpentis | reverse complement strand
GTTGAAAATATGTCTCTTTTCCCCTGCCTGGCAGCCGAAATTGGATACTCAGAACACAGAGACGAGCTTATGGGGGATATTTTCTTCCTCATGAGAGGCTCTTATTTTTTGATCGATATCTACCTCTCGATAAACATTGAGGTAGATACGAGGAATCCCAGCAACCTTGAATCTGTCGAATTTCAATTATATGATTTGACAGTCGAGAGATTATTGAATGATTTTACTTCTCTCTGGATTCCTTCCAGGTTTCATGAAAATAGTATGACAATTCGACTATTGTTTTGGGCTATAATGTCGAACCTTTTTATAGGGTTGCGGCAGAGAGATGATTTGTTGAAGATTGTTACCTCGCCCGACAATGAGTCACTTGAGGAACTTGTGACACAGTTCAATAACAGGAATGTTCCAGAGAAGTTGAGAACACCACGGCTAGGCAATCCTGTTGCTCGTATGAAGACTATCAGGACCATCTTTCAATCATCTGGTGCTAATTCTGAGATTGATTTAATTACATCTGATAGAAACAGGTATGTTGGCGTACTAAAAAACTTAGCACGGAAAGTTCGTGGTACGGGGTCCGCAGCGTTTCGAAGGTTATTCCCTCAGGAGGCAGGACAGAGGCAGATAGTTGATGAACTGTCGAGGATGGGTCTCAGGTCATTTAACAGAGATGAAGCAATTCAACCTCGCGAATGGTTGGAGATGCAGGGTGAAAACATAATCAATTCGTTGGACTCGTACGCTCACAATGATTTTCAAACATTTTTCCACTCCTTCCTATTGCCTGATACCACAAAAGTAACTGAAAACGAAAGGCCGACTGTTCAGGTGCCTAAAGTAGGGATGACTAGATTTCTTTCAACAGGAAACATGGGAGTGCGGTCAAATTCAATCGAATATGATACTGCCATATTTTTTGAGCTAATGAAGGGTCGGGTTTGTTACCATAACTCCAGAAGAAGGTAGTGTTTATAGCACCTATTACTTTGGTAGTTTATTAAAATATATACTATAACAGAAATATATAAGACTCCGGAGGTCATGTAGATCGTTCAACCTGACTATGACTTTCTCAAATGACTGATCTGGAAATTTAACTTCTTCATCCAATCAAAGGAAAATGAAGCTCTTAAAAAAAGTCACTGCCAGACTGCCAGACTAATGCAATTAACGCTGATTGTTCCTGCAACTGGTGCTTGGTAGTCCGGATGGCATCAAATATTATATAATGCGGACAAAATTTAAGGCATATAGAAACTTTCTCTAAACTACGAGGGGGGGAAGCAAAAGACTCGTGTTGGTGTGCAAGAGATTCACGAAGCCAGTGGGGTTCATTATAATCCCCCACAAAGTGACCTGATGATATTAGGAAAGGGCTTCCCCCGATTATCAAACACTCAAATGCTCATCTTATAACCTTTATTGATTTCGTGAAGCACCCATACTACTACATCTAAAAGCTGATTTAATATGTTTTCTGTGTCATTTGGGCCAGTGGTTTTAATCTGGATTTTCTTAATCTGTTGTGCCATTAAGGATATAAAGAAATACCTGCTCTACTGTCAACTTGGGCTCACTGATTAGTAGGGGAAAATGGCTGATTGTGGATTTGCAATCTGAATTATAGCTTTTTCCATGGTCATAGGGACTATTACGAATTCTAGATCTAAAAAAGATATAACATTAGTACAATGGATATAGCCATATAAATACCTATTAATGGCGAAATTAAATATAAAGAGAAACAATATATATGATTGTAGCTTGTCCATGAATTGAAGAAACTCGGACGTAGAACCTAGTCCCTGAAATTCACAAATATCACGTGACTATATATTGGTATAATATGATCACGTGATCTTCTATATTTTTTGAACAAAAATGAACTTTGCCAGTGCGTACGTTAACAGTGTTAGCGAGTCTTAGTGGTTGCCGGGCTAACATGTAGTCTGCAGACATGTCGATACAGTATCACTTTTTCGCATCCAGTCTCCTATGATGCTACTAACAATGACCCTCACAAGCTTAACTACATCCGATCGAACGAGAGAAGGTGTTTCCTTGTGGGTATGACCGTACCTGAAAGTATCTTTTTGATTATATCATGTAATGCCAGTTTATTGAAAAAGAACCTGCATTTAAAAACGCCTATGATTTGGCTTTTATACCGGATACTTATTATGAAATATTCATGGGATCATTAACAGAAAGCTTTGATGCTTCGGAGTCAACGGAGTCGCAGTTTCTTGCCGAATGTTGATCTGCCGTAGTAACTTTAATGATATCGCAACGATCGCAACGCATTCAATGCTTTAGTACTCTAGATAAGATATAGCGCCTCGGGTGCTTTGAGAAAGGAAGCATTGCCTCGGGCGCCTGAACTAATTCCGATGTCTTTATATTGGTTCTTTTCTGACCTCATACGGCAATTTTTTTCTAACTGGTATTAACAATTGATCACTTCAGCGTATTTAAACAGATTCACATAGAAGCTTCAATTACACTGATAATTTGACAAGTTTTACAAATCCCAACTATCATATTTCAACAAGTTTGGACCCCATTAATTTAGGGTTCCTGACGGGGTCCGACACCCCACATTATTTGTGGGACCGAGAAAAGTCCGAAAATCAGGATCAACACATCCCCGATATAAACTTGGTTGAAGCCATTTCTTTTCAGGCATCAAAATGTTGGCATCATTTCGAACTAATCTTATCAAACAAACACAGAGGTCCTTTTCAACAAAGCCACTTGATTTCGAGAGCATCTTCCAATCTGAAGGCGGAGGATATAATTTGGAGCATGGTGGATTGCCAAACTTCCCTGTAAACTGGGGGGACCAAGACACCTTCAATCACGTCAATAATGTGAGATATCTCAAATGGTTTGAATCAGCTCGAGTGAATATGTTTAGGAAGCTTTCTGAAGATTATAAAGGATTGGAGGACTTCATGACTCCAAAATCAATTGGTCCGATCGTGCGTTCTGTGGATTTGGCATGGAGATATCCAATCACATATCCAGACACGGTAACAGTTATACACAAGGTTGATGAGATTGGCACGGATCGCTTCTTTTTGAAAGGAATTGTTATCAGTCATGAGGCCCAAGTTGTTGCGGCCCGCATCCGTGAGTGCATCGTGACGGTTGATTATAGAAAGGGAGGCGTTAAAGCGGAAATTCCTCCTATTCTCAGACAGGCATTAGAGGAGAGAATGAATAACAAATAAGCATTTATTATCAGAGCGCCTATCTACCAGTTAGGAACCAAGCTGAACTGAAATCGGAATGAAGCACACAGCTATATATATATATGTATGTAGGTTAACATGTTTAGTCTACAAGAATAGTCTTTTCCAAATCGGAGTAGTTTTGAAAGAAATGGTTAAAGAGGTCGACAGCATGGTCAATGTCATGCGAACCACAGATTTCACGGCAAGAGTGCATGGATAATTGAGGGTTACCGAGATCCAAGGTTCGGATGCCTGACTTAGAGGCTAAGATTGGACCAATGGTAGAACCACATGGAGAATCGTTGCGAACAACGAACATTTGGAGTGGGACATTGGCCTTGTCGGCGACTGCCTTCAGCAAGACGTTACCAGGAGAGTTGGTGGCATAACGTTGGTTGGCATTGATTTTGATGACCGGACCCTTGTTCATGTGTGGACGGTGGTTAGATTCGTGCTTTGCCTCATAATTCGGATGAACAGCATGAGCCATATCTGCGGATAACAAGAAGGATTTGGCATAGGTCTCATATGGGGTGGAAAGGGATGAATCGCCTCCGAAAGTAGACAAACGGTTAATCATGGCCAGGATCATGTTGGAATCGGCACCTTGGGCGGAGGCAGATCCGATTTCTTCATGATCAAACAAACAAATCATTCTGATTCCTTCTTCATTTTCAAGGGCCTTTGGATCTTCCAGCGAGTCGATTAGACCCTGGACAGCACAATACGAAGAGCACAAGTTGTCCAAGCGAGGTGAGTAGACGAATTCATCCTTGAGACCACCAACACAGGACTTTTGGGTGTCGTACAAGACCAATTCAAAATCCTGAATGTCACTGATGTTGGAGACGCCTGCCTCATTAGCAATCAGTTGCAGGAATTGAGATTCGTGGCGTTCCTCAATGGATCCAAGAGAACTGAAATCTCCTTCTCCTTCATCCTTGTTGTCGTCATCCTTCTTTTGATTCAACTGGTCTTCAACAAGCCCCAAGATTGGTGTCAAGTGGGTTTCCTTGTTGAACTCCAGTTTAGTGTTCACCTCTCTATCGAGATGGATGGCAAGTGTTGGAATCCTTAGGATTGGCTTGTCGATTTTGACCAGCTCTGGAACATACTTTCCAGTGCTATCCTTGACATAAACTCTGCCGGCAACCGACAAATCCCGATCAAACCAGGTATGCCAAAGTCCTCCGCCGTAGCATTCGACGCCGACTTGATGATATCCAACGTTGGTCTTTTTGGATTTAGGCTTTACTCTAAAAGTAGGACTGTCAGTGTGGGCCCCAACAATGGAAATACCGTTTCCAGGTTTCCACTTTGCTCCAACACCAAATGCAATGATAGACGAACCATTTCTGGTCAAGAAATACTTCTGTCCCTTCTCCAATTTGGATTCCCAATTGTCCCGTTCGTTGATTTCCTTGAATCCTGCAGCACTCAGCAACCTTTTACTGGTCTGAACTGCATGGTATGGAGATGGCGATGCGTTGACGTAACTCAAAAATTCAGAAACTCGTCCCATCTTGCTAGTGGTTTCCTCTAAGTACATGTGTGATGGACTGAGCTTTTGTTTTCTTCGGCCAACCGGCCGAGGGTAGAAAGAGCTAGTTGTGGAGAAGCCCACATCCGCTCATCAGTACATCTCATACTAGGAGTATTTTTCGGTACAATTGGATTCGTCGGATTCCGCTAATATCTGCCACCCACGTTGATTATCCTCTTAATTACTTCCCAAGAACTAAAGGAAATTCCATTGCAATGATCATTCCTCCCCGGATCTCTGCCAATAATTGGCCGTTTAAAAAATTCCCGAGATTTTTCAACGCCGCACCAGAATTAAGCATTGATCGACACACTCGGGTAGCAAAATAATATTTTTGCATTAATTTTCTTTTTTTGGAATTTGCAGTTCGGAATTTCTTTTTCCTTCCAGGTTTGTAAGGCACAAACATTCCATTAGAAAAATCCCCCCATTACCCATCTTATATATGCATGGAAAATTCCATTACTCACATCATCGAAACATTCCCTCCATAATTCGTTTCAAGCTGACAACGGAATGAGATCATAGCCGTTCAATTAAGTTTGAGAACCAAAACTTTAACCAGATTGGGCAATGACGACGGAATGGACTGATTGATTTCATTCCATCATTGTGTGGTTATGCGGTCCAAGGAATCTGGCGAATCTCCCACCAATCATCCGCTGAAAGCGTCCATTTGGATCAGAATCCGTTATCTACTACGACCGAAATATAGCGCCCTTTCCACAACATCCGGCGGTCCAATCAGTGAATTGGGCCCGTCGTCTTCTTCCACTGGCTGGCGCGGAGAAGAGACTACTGCTACAACATTATGCTGTCACTCTGCAATTGGAAATGAACATGGACTGAGCGGCACCACAGTTATTCCCCAAATGTCAGAATATGACGAGTTCAAGATTAAATCTCTTATGAACAAGATGGCAGTGGCATCACACCCACCACCGAATCGATCCAGTCGTCGAACCATGCGAGATGCCATCAACAAATTCAGATATAGAATCAAGAAATATTTTTAACAAAAAAAAAATAAAAGTTTGCTCATGTTTACGTTATCTTATGACTACTATTTACAATTTAGTTCTCAACGACGGTTTGGACTTGGTTCAACCATCTGATGTATTCCTTGTTCTCTCTAGAAGAGGCGTATTCGACAATGAAGGCAGCCATTTCAGAGTTGACGGATCTGGCTTCCAAATATCGTTCAATGGCGGATTGCACGGTTGGGTCCAAAGTGGAGAAAACTGGGCCTTGGTACAATTGTCTTCTTTCATGCTCGGCCTCAGCAGTGTTGTCAAGGGCAAGCTTGGTGGATTCAGATGGAACAACATATTGGATCAAGAACATGTCGTCGTGGATGGTGGCCTCAACGGACAAGGAGCCAGCAGACTTTTCAATGACAATCTTGGCACGGATTGGAGATTCAAAGTCTTCGTCGAAGGATTCGGCTTCTTCTTCGGCGCCTTCTTCTGGCTCTTCAGCGAAGGACTCGTTGTTGGTAACGTCAAACAAGGAGAAATAAACGTGGACAACTTCGCCTCCGTCCTTACGGACAAGTTCGATGAGGTCGGTGCCCTCCTTGTGAACAACTTGGAATCCAGAGTCGTTCAAGAACTTTTCAATGACGGAGGATTCTGGCTCCTCAATTTCCTTCTCAATCTTGATTTCGTTCTTCAAAGTGGCAACGAGGTCGGCGTCGGCAGCAGTCAAGGAAGATTCTTGCATTCTGCGAACTGTGGAGGCAAAGGTTCGGGCAGCAACCATTGGTCTGGCGACCATTCTAGCGGTGGCTTGTCGTGCAACCACTCTGGTGGCTAATCTAGCACTGTTTCTCAATCCAACTCGGCTCAACATTTCAATGATACAGGAGGATAAGTAACTTTGCCTTGTTCCCTAATTTTTTTTCATTTAATATTTCTCCCAACCCGCGTGCCGGGTTTTACTCTTTGTGCGGCTGAGCCTCCGGCGGCTTCTTTTTTCTCCGAAAAGAAGCAAAAAAGGTAGCTCTGCGAGGCTGGTTGGTTAGTGTGTCAAGGGGTATTATTTTTGAGGTTAAATATTACACAGGCTTTTTTACAAATGCAGAGAGAGAGATAAAAATACAAAAACGAAGGGATTAGAAAAAACAAAGAAAAAATTCGGGTGGGGGGAGGCAGGATTCTAGTTGTACTCATTGTCCATCCAATTCTTGACAAATAGAGAGGCACGCTTGAACCGACGATCGGTGTATTTGTCATAAATTGCCTTGTGAGTGTTCTGCGGATCTTTCAAACAGTCCAAAATGCCGTCTATAGCTGGTTGTAATTGGGTCAGGGTGTAGCCTGAAAAGTAAACATGATAATGGGACCATTGGCCTCGTTGAAGCATTCTGCGTGCTAAACAGTGGGATGCGGCGGCGGTCCATGAGGGAGGAGATGCAACGAATCGTTTGTCCATGATAGTGATTTCCAATAAATATTTTGCGAGGGTTCTGGTTTCTAGGTCGTAATCGTCCGCCTTGGATGTCCGTCTCAGGAAGGACATTGGACCGGGCCATCCGAGGTTGAATTCGAGCATGTCAATCATATACCGTTCGGCCTTGAGGATCTCCTCGACGGAGTAGCCGTGGTCCACCATGTAGGCGATTTCCTGCACCGACGGACAGTTGATTTCCTCGTACTTTGCGGCCAGGAAGAGCGCGACGGCGCCGACGAGCTGGAACTTTGACAGCGAGACTACCTTGAGGGAGAGGAATCGATCAATGTAGTTGATGGTCAGATACAGGGTCTCCGGGAGCAGGTTGAACCGATGATGGACCTGGACAAGCCAGTCGATGAGAATTGACCGCATGGACCAATGGATCTCGTTCTGGTTGTCCATGTAGTATGGGTCTGGTCGCATCTGGACCTCGAGCTTGCGCATGTATTGGAAAATGTCGTCTGAATATTCGGTTACCATGGAAACGTCGTATAGGTCTTCATCGTCATGCAAATTCCTTTCGAGAACCGGCTGGACTTTAGAGCAGATCTTGTTCCATTCCTGGACGCACTCGTCATTATTTATTGGGGCTAATGGGTTTGGGTTAGTAGTAGTGGTAGTAGCGGTGGTGGTGGGGCCAGATTGTGGCTTTGTGGTTGTGTATTCGTCCTCATCCTCGTCTTCATACGTCTCCTCGGGCTCGTCCTCAATCTCCGTGTCATCGGATCCTGGGAGCTTGTTATCGTTGTAGATGGTCATCTTGGACCGGGTTAGTACTCTCTTGTTAGTAGAGCCCGCCTTGGTCGATGAAGTCTCATGAACTGGCCCGCGAACAACCGACGACGACGGCCGCTTAATCCCACTCGTGGGTTTTGCTGAGCTCGGCTTAACTTTAATTGTGTTCTCATTATGAAGCTTCTTGGGCCTCAAGGCAATCCGCTTAGTCTCCATTATACATATATATAACAACAAAATATACAATTGATATATTCCAATGTTATATATATATATGTGTGTAGAGGAAAATCAAACTATTTGTTTGTATATATATATGTATGCGCGCGGCCTCACAAAACACACACACACAAACAAATGATTTATTTGTTGTTTGCCCCATCCAGTAACAACAACAAATAAACACTCCCACCACCACAACCACAACTCTGAGCACCTCTCCAGCACCGACTTTGGCCATTACCCTACTTGACGCATGCTCAGTGCCAAAACACAACACATGGGCCTCTGTCTCTGTTGTTTTTTTTTTTCCAATTGCCGGGTACAGCTATTTATTTATTTATTTATTATTATTTTTGGCTAATTAAATCTACCAATCTTGAGACTTGTCATTCCTCCGTTTCGCTCTGACCACTTGTTGTTGTTGTTGTTGTATTGTCTATACATGTGTATTATTTATTTATGCAATCTACACACATAAACCCAACTGGCCCACATATTAATATGCGTATATATCCCAGTTGCTCCAAATAATCAATTTAGATCAGCTACATGGAAACTCTTTCATTGTTCTAAAAAGAAAAACCCTTTTGGACCTCGTAGCTCATTCACGTCATACTTTCTCGGGTCCCGGCTTGCAGTCTTCATTCCTCCTGTCTAACGGTCAAATATTTTGAAAGCTAACGGCCCTGCAGCCCGTCTAAGACAATAAACAAGCACGCTCTGTGCCATAACCATAACAACCGCTCAAACGCGTCTCTCTCTCCCTTTTTTTGCAAAACACGCGCGTCACGTGACATTTTCTTTTCTTTTTCTATATTTTTTGATGATTGACTACGACTTCCCCGATTGAACAATGGCTCCCTGTCAAGGCGGAGAGAAAACACATCTGAGATCGGATCGGGAGTGGAAACCTGGTATCATTGTCCTTTTCGATAGCATCCATTGTCATGACAACATGCCACACATGTGAATGGGAGTGCCTCCGGCGGCTTCTTTTTTCTCCGAAAAGAAGCAAAAAAGGTAGCTCTGCGAGGCCATTGCTTTTGGCTCTTTTCTAGAAAAGAACGCTGTCCTTCGGTCCGCCGAGAAATGGCTGAGCACGTCCCGACAAACGTAAACGTCGGCGTTCCGTTCCGTATTCCTAAATAACACAACTGAAATTTCGACTGTGAAATGGCACTTTCCGTTTCTATTGGTTACATAACATGTATAAACTCCCTGTACACCTAATTGGTTTCTGTCCTCATTGCAATATCAGCATAAATTTTCACACGAACAAATTAGTGAGACCATGTGTGTGTGTGTGAATGGGAGTGCCTCCGGCGGCTTCTTTTTTCTCCGAAAAGAAGCAAAAAAGGTAGCTCTGCGAGGCCAGTGCTTTTGGTTCTTTTCTAGAAAAGAACGCCGCCCGCAGGGCACTCTTCTCCCTTTAAATTTCAATTTCTTGCTGAAAAACCCTCACGTGATCTGACCAGTCATGACCCAAAAGGTTGCATAATCATGCGTCTTCATGTAAAACCCTGGGGTTGGTTTCAGGGCTAATAATTATTGCGGTGGGGTACCAAACATCTGGAAACTGTTTTTGTGTTGGAGTACTCCGAATGGCAAATTCGACAAATCAATTTGATTATCGTAATGTTATCACAGTAGTTTGCTGATGTAAATGCGTAGATAAGAGTCATGTACCATAAATGGCAAGTCTAATCTAACTAACCTCACTGATAGACAATTGCAATCAACTCATCACACAATCTCGCGTAATTAATTTGCACTGAGGTTCCAAAATATTACCCCATAGCCACGTAACCGTGCGGAATTCCCCAGTAAACCACAAAAAAAAAAAAAAAATGCTGGGCTGAGCATCGCTCTTTGTTGAATGTCGGAACCGGAGTTCTTGGTTTTGGTCCGTTGGGACAGTTTGTTGTTTCCGTCGCTCGGTGCGCCGAGAATTCTAGATCATTATGAGTCGTTATGGGCCTTATGGCCGGCCGGACAAAACGTTAACACCGGTCTTCCGCTCCGTATAACCTTGGAGTGCCCACACATTGGCGTAGTCAGCTGCTTCCCGTGATTGCGGCTGAAGAGCGAAGGAAGCTTGGAATTCATCGGGAACAATGTGATCGGCAAGCGGCTTGTAACAAAAAGCAATGATCTTTTTTTTAAGCAGAAAGTAACAAAG
The DNA here is from genome assembly GCA_003705695.2 of Blastobotrys serpentis. Lineage (NCBI taxonomy): Eukaryota > Fungi > Ascomycota > Dipodascomycetes > Dipodascales > Trichomonascaceae > Blastobotrys > Blastobotrys serpentis. The sequence continues at coordinate 148,555 of PPJG02000033.1, read as the reverse complement.
AAGCGTGATAAATGAAAAACCAGCCAAAAGTGATAACACAATTTCAAAAACTAGCACGAGTAAACACGAGTATGCGAGGCGAGCAATAATTAAAAATTCAATGTTTTGGTTTATTAATCACCTCTATTAGAAATACAAGGGGCCCAGCCGGCGATGCTTAATAATGACTAAAAAAAAATCGGGGAACCGAGGATCGGAGGTAAACGGGGTCTCGGAAGATTTCAAATCACTGGAACTCCGATGATGGCGTGCGTGGGATATATAAAAGCCGGACAAGACCCTTAACGATACAAACAAGAATCAAGGTTAATTTTAATTGATAAAGACAAATGCAAGTTAGTGAACAATACAGAATACTATCCCAGGCCAAGCGCAAGCTTTCCAAAGAAGCCAGACGCGGAGATCCTGATTTAAGAGTGCTGGTCACACACGCCAATGTGCTTGACAATTTGATGGACGAAATTCACAGAAATCGTGTGGAGCGTCTGAAGAAGCAAGAGCAAAAGCCACGCACAGTTACATTTGACGTGACAACGACATTAGAACAGCAGAAACAAGCTGCCCAAGAACAAGAACACAATTACTACTACTATTCAGGGTCGGATTCGGAATCGGACGATGACAATTCCAGCGACTCCGAATCAGAAGATGAATATGAAGATGAACATGTTCAACCAGCCACATTCACAAAATCATTCCATCAGCTGCCCACGTTGGAAGAAGATGAGGCCGAGGGCGATAACGCGGACGAGCTCCCAACGCTGACTTATTCTGACTCAGAATCCGACGATGAAGACGATCAAGAAAATTCCATCGGAGGTCCGGTCGCTATCTCCGTTCCGTCAGATGTCGGATCTAAGTTATCGCCACTTCCGGTTAACGCCCTATCTGTCTAAGATTCATACACACGTGTGTGCAACTAACGAACTAACGAATGTAATGATTTGTAAATAGCCCCTAATTTATTTCACCTTCACATGTACATCCTCTTGTGTCTCCGCGACGCGGAGCTGCCTTTATTTATTTCTTCTTAAAAATTCGGGTACGTGGAGAAAAAAAGCCGCCGGAACCCATGTCATTACGGTTAATATATTCATACAATCACGATCTGTTGTACTTGGCCTTGCCCAGATCAAATGGAAGGTATCTGTACTTGATCATATGCTGGATTTGACGTCTCATGGTCAAACAGAAGAGGATAATAAAGTAGATGAGAAGAATTGGCCAGAACACTGGAATGTCAAAGATGGAAAACCAAGAGCACACAAATCCGGCAAACGTAGCCCGGGTGGCATTGTACCAGAACTTGAATTCGGGTAATCTTCTGATGAATGGTCGGAACTCTCCGTCCTCGTCCGTGTTGGTTGTTGGAAGAGTCTCGCCCTCCTCAACGTCTTGATCCCTAAGGTCCTGTTCCAAAGAAGGGTCAAACTTTGGTTGTAAAAATGCCAGAAACAAGTTTAACAGGTAAATGCCCAATGTGTAGCAGACAATGTACCATCCTTGTGCCATGACGATTCGAATCATAAATATAAACAGCAGGGCGCCGAATCCGACCCATCTATACAGTGTGTGTGGGACCGTCTGGTCCAAATAGCTCTGATATAGGCGTGCGTATTTGCTAAAGGCCCCCGTGAGGTCGTTCAATCCTCTGTTTCCTCCGTCCATTTTCCTGTCTTAAATTCGTCTATTAGTGGAAGAAAAGTATTTATCTCTAGGGCTACGTGTCACACACTCTCTGAAAAATTAACTTCCCAGCCGCCGCGTTGCGCATCCTATAGAAATTTTAAAAAAAAATACGTTGTCACGTGATATCCTCTTCTCAGCTACCGTTTTTAAGAAGCCCTGAACTAGTCAATCTGGTTAAAAAATACAATTGTGACCGGCCTCGCAGAGCTACCTTTTTTGCTTCTTTTCGGAGAAAAAAGAAGCCGCCGGAGGCAAATAAATTATCTATCTAGGCTACAGAATCAAGCTCAATCAGCTGGCTTTCTCCAATCGCTTCTTTTCCGCTTCTAGCTTCTGAATGGTGTCTTTGGTTTTCTGGACCTGTTGATACACGTTCTCGAGCCCGGAACTCAGCCGGTCCAGCTCTTCCGCCTCCGCCTGCGAACTGAATTTTATAGTGTCCCCCTTCTTCGCCGGGAGAACTGCGCCCGGTCGTGATGTGAGGACTTCGAACATCTGCTCCGTCGGCTCGTTGAAAACTAGCTCGTCGTATATGTACGATTCCACCAAGCCCCCCTTCTTCTGGCTTTCGATTTGCGCCTCCTCTCCGTATGGGTGCAGTTTCAAATGATGGTATGTCATCACGTTTTTCTCGTTAGCTTCCGACCCGAAATAGATCTTGATTGCAATTTCAAACTCGCCCCATCCCGTCTCCGTCAGCTCAAACGGCGGGTTTTCGATTGATCGTGATGGCTGTGGATATGTGTCGTGCAGTTTGAAAACCACCTTCTTTATGAAATATGACAAGTCCCCGTTGCCGTTTTTGGGCAGTTTCTTGCCATCTGCGTAATTGGGGTCCCGAACGAAGATTGTCCATTTGTGTGTATGGTCTGGCGGAGTCTTATCGGTTCGTTCATGATCTTTCAGCGGTGTTGCCGTGTTTCCGTATACTATAGGCCGGGATATCGATATGTTCTGCACGCGTTAATGTGAATTCTGTGTCTTTTGTAACATTTCTCACTCACCTTTACCCGTTTTGTATTTGCTGGTGGCATTTTTTATTTTTTTGTTAGTTGTGGTTTTTGTATGATCCGTGGGATGCTGGGAGGTTGGGAAGTTGATAGTAAGATGTTAGTGGAAACGGGTGTTCTCAACGTGGTTCAAACCAATCGTGTATTTTATAAGCGTTTTTGGGGTCATTGGTACTAGAGAATGAGCAGTTGTCTTACCTATATTGTTATACTTCTTTTTCCGGGGTTATTTGTATCTTTGAGCCGAATTTTATTTTCTTTATTTTTTCTTTTTTTCCACCTCTCCCTTGGAGTTATGGTTGTTATATATGCATCTGCAATATACGACTTATTTACCGACACTACAGACAAGTATGGGACCAATCGGAATAAGCACTCAAATATACCATAAATAATCACAAGAGATCGCAGTAGTGATCTAGATGATCAAAAAGTCACCACCGAAACAACCACCGAGCCAGAAACGATTATACGGAGGGTTGACACAACGACGACCCAACACCTCCACGTAAAACGCAGCACCCAGCGCACTATTCAGAACGGCGGATAAAGGGTCTTGACATGTAGCCGCATTCCGAGGATGCAGAGTCGAGAAATCGCCAGCCTACCGAAAGGCAAAGGCCTCTGTGGCCAGCGGGAGCACCATACAATCGTATATTACAGGGACAGCAGCGGTCAACCAGAGAAACCAGCACCTCCCGGACAAGGTTCCTAATCTATCCAACCACAACAACAATAAGCAATAAATGATAGTATCACAGTGCCCCTTGCAATTGGACCCACGCTGCCGCAGAAATACCGAGAGAACTAACCAGTAATTGGGCGCCGTCATCCTGTCAATAATGAAGCTCTCTCCAATGCAAATAAAAACGTGCCCGCCGCATCGGACCGATGATTTTTTTTCAAACTTCTCGGTTGAAAATTTCCAGGGAAACTAAACGGGCGAGGGAGGGAAATCGAAGTTGATTAATTTTATATGAGAGGCTATTGGAGGATCGAACAAACGATACTCGCATATGCATATACGGGCAGAATGTGATGGAGGAAGCATGTCTATGCGGAAGCGTGTCACGTCTCCTTTGCCGCCAACCAAGAGCGATATCGGGACCCCGCCCGGCGAGTATCGGCGATATAAAGGCAAGGGAATTTGAGTCATTCGATATTATTTAAAAGGAATAAATTTCCAACTTTTTTTTTTTTCTCCTTCCTTTGGAAAAATCCAGATCAAACCATGCCACAACTCCAAAATCCTTCGGAAAAATACAAAAAGTTTCAACCACTTGACTTACCAAACCGTCAGTGGCCAAGCAAGACTATTGACAAAGCCCCAAGATGGCTTGCAACCGATTTGAGAGATGGTAACCAATCTTTGCCAGATCCAATGTCGGTGGACGAAAAGAAGGAATTTTTCCACAAGCTGGTGGATTTAGGATACAAGGAAATCGAAGTTGCATTCCCATCTGCCAGTCAGACTGACTTTGATTTCACCCAATATGCTTGCCAAAATGCACCAGATGATGTGTGGATCCAAGTTCTGTCACCATGCAGAGAGGATCTCATCCGACGAACAGTCGAGTCCGTTAAGGGTGCCAAGAAGGCCATCATCCACATCTATTGCGCAAACTCACCTATGTTCAGAGACGTTGTTTTCGGCATGACCGAGCAAGATATCCGTGATTTATGCGTAAAGTCCACAAAGTTGGTTCGAGAACTTACTAAGGACAACGCAGATAACTCAGAAACCGAATTCCAATTCGAATTCTCACCAGAGTTCTTCTCTGACTCCCCAGTGGAGTCATCAGTTAAGCTCTGCGAAGCCGTCAAAAAGGCGTGGTCACCATCGGAAGAAAACCCAATTATCTTCAATCTTCCGGCCACAGTGGAAATGTCCACACCAAATGTTTTCGCCGACCAAATCGAATACTTCTCCACCCACATCTCGGAACGTGAAAAAGTGTGCATCTCTCTTCATAACCACAACGACCGAGGCTGCGCCGTCGCTGCCACCGAGTTGGGTCAAATGGCCGGTGGACAAAGAGTCGAAGGTTGTCTTTTCGGTAACGGTGAACGAACCGGTAACGTCGATTTGGTCACCCTCGGCCTTAACTTGTATACCCAAGGTGTGGACCCAAAGATCGATTTCTCCGATATGAACTCGATTGTCGACATTGTCGAAAGATGCAATAAGATCCCTGTGCATCCTCGTGCCCCATACGGAGGCTCTCTGGTTGTCTCTGCATTTTCAGGTTCCCATCAAGATGCCATCAAGAAGGGGTTCGCCAGAAGAGAACAAGAATTGTCCCAAAAGACTTGCTCGTGCTGGCAAATCCCATATCTTCCTCTTGATCCAAAGGACGTTGGCCGTAACTACGAGGCAGTTATCCGAGTCAACTCCCAATCCGGTAAGGGTGGTGCTGCTTGGATCATCCTGAGAAACCTTGAATTGGATCTTCCACGTGCCCTTCAAGTGGCCTTCTCCAAGATCGTTCAAAGAGAGGCCGAATTTAAGGGCCGTGAATTAAAATCCCAAGAATTGGTCGAGCTTTTCGAAAAGGAATTCTACGTTTTTGATGATAACAAGGCCAAGGCCGCATATGCCCTGGTTAACTTTAACATCTCATCTTCATCCGAAGGCGAAAGAGAAGCCAAGGCCGTTGTCTCATTCAACGGCGAAGAGAAATCTCTCCATGGTACCGGTAACGGTCCAATCTCCTCCTTCCTTGATGCCATTGAAAAGACTTTCGACTACAAGTTGGACGTTCAAACATATCACGAACACTCTATTGGTAAGGGATCCAAGACCAAGGCTGCCACATACATTCTCTTACAAAACCAAAACGGACAAAAGGAATGGGGTATTGGTATCCACGAGGATGTTTCTCAAGCCTCCATTTTGGCCATCCTTTCCTCTCTTAACAGATTAGCTGAACGGGCATGAGGCCATTTACACGCTCTCCACTCACCCAAAAAAAGAAACAAATCAACATTTATGTATAACTTATTAGGTAAACAAAATACACAACAACCATTCAATTCAATTCCAATCGTCATAGTGCTAATCTTAAACAAGATCGTGAGATCGAGGGGGTGTACCAAACAGTTGGTATTAATAATTTCCCAAATCGGAACAGGGTCAATAGATCATCATCACAGCCGTCAAATAAACAAAAATAATTAAGGGCATAATTTTTAATATAAAAACCCTTAATTAATTCCCAATTGATTTTTTTTTTTCTTCACCAATTATAGGTTTTTTGAACATGTCTTACTCCTCCTCCTCTGTTCTTGCTGCTCATGCTCATGACGGAACTTCAGCTGGTCCTGTTGTTCCTCAACTGTATGTCCCATCGTCGGCTTCCGGTGCGGCTTTTAGCGCCCCATCCACTGCCGGAAATGGCACCGCCACAGTGAGTAATAGCACCGCCACACCATCTGGCGGTGGCAGTAGTAATGAACTTAGCTCTCTGCAGCAAACGTTAACGGTACAGATCCGTCGAGCCAAGGATTTGATTGATCAAGTCCGAGGCACACAGATCAGTGAAAACGAAGCCAACGCTATCAAGACATTTTTGACTACACTTGATAACGTTGTTCGACCGATTAACCAGAAGCGCGGAGATGTCAGTGGGGACAATGCCACCGAATGCAAGTCCACCCCTGATGTATCTGGGTCAGCTTTGTTAGAAGGAATCAAGAATTCTATCCAAGCTTTGTTAAACGGTATTCAAGAAGGACTCCAAGGAAAGATGAACAAACGTGATGAGGAGAGCAGCTTTGCTCAATTGGTTAATAGCATTGAAACTTTGATTAACCAAGCATCACCATCGTCGTCTAGTTCACAAAATGGCACTTCCGTTGCGGCATCATCAGCATCGTCATCAACTCCTTCGGCATCTACCAATGCCAATAGTAAGGCGAAGTTGAATGTTGCCACAATCAGCAAAGGATTTGCCAAACAACAGAGTCCTGAGTTATATGAAGCCTTACAAAAGACCCAGATCACATTGAGTCAATACGATGGTAAGAAATTGAACAAAAAAGAGGAGCAAGCATTAAAAACCTATATAAGTCAAATTCACAAGGGCTTTAGTCAAGTCCAACAAAGAGACAATCAAATCACTGATTTGATCCAGTTTCTTTTACAAGCTGTCGAGAATTTACTTTCTTCGTTGCTGGGCAACCTGGCCAAAAGAGGCGATATTTTAGACTCTTTTGATAAGACCATGACTGAGATCACTCAAACAGTCAATGCCATTTTAACTCACACCACAAATACCGTTTCTGGAATTGCTGGTGGAGTACTTCAACCAAAGCAAAGACGATTTGAATTTGCAAACTCAACAAGCACAACAACCAATCTGGTTGCGGAAGCACAACAACTAACGGGTTACATGATGGACGCATTGAACGAGAACAGACAGCAGCAATTTGCAAAGCGAGACAAGAACAGTTCTGATTCTGTTTACGTTCCTAAATCCATGATTGCACTAGCTGGTCTAGTCTTTGCTGGTATCTGTGCCCTTTAAACCGATTTTTCATTTCTTCATTCGACTAATCATTTTGCATTTTCTTATTTATTTTATTTCTCTTTGGTGACTTTATGTAGCTCATGTAATTAATAGTAATTTTTTGACAAAAAAAGTATCTTTGCAGGCGACAAGAATACGTGGTCCTCTTCTCGGTCATATTCCTTAATCTTATATATAGGACGAAGAAAATGGAAGAATGCGGAGCATCTCGGCATTCCACAACTAGATTCAAATGCCGACGACTGCTGCGCAAAAAAGTTTATCAGATTTTCACAAAAAGTAAATAAATATATATATATCACAACTTCATCTACATATAGACACACCATTTTTGGTTTGGTTAATTTTTTTTTTTTCTGGATAATTTGATTTTCCTTTTTTAGTTTTAAATAATACCGATAAAATGAACCCAAATTTTTATTTTATTTTTCTTTTTCCTTTTTCTTTTTGTGAAAACACACCGCCTTATAATATTTCCTTCTACAACCTTCCATCAGACATCTGCTGTTTCAAAGGGGCTTCAGGCCAGTCGCAAAGCCAAACGAGAGGCGCGCCATTTGCCGAAGCAGCCACAATCAAACAAGTCTAGACAGTCCAATTGGTCAAGGTGGCAAAATAAATAAATAATAAATAATAGAAAGGAGTATTGTGTCAACGGATTGAATCTCACAAACAAATACCACCATAAAGGTTCAAAAGAAAGGGTTCACCAGCCCGTTCGTTAACATCATTTGACTCGTTAAATAAAGATAGATCCATAGAGTCAAGAGAAGAGTCTTCCAAATTACAAGTTAGATTGTGGAACAACGACTTTCCTTCACTCTTATCATCAAGATTGACATCATCACCACAACCGGACGCTGCAGGTCAACAAAGTCTTGAACAACACCACTGCTGGATGTTGCGACTGGTCGAGGCTTAATGTACTTGATGTAAGGTCTAACTTGTAACTGGTATCGGTACCATTCAAACTGAGAGGACTGCTTGGTGCAGTGTTTCCAGATAAAACCAAAGACTCTGGTGACGCAAATTCCTCCTTGATGGAAATTGGCGATGAGCACGCAGAGTTTTCATGGGTTGAGTCCGCAGGTGAAATCATCTCTGGCGGTTGGTTAGTATTGATATTGTCCAAAGCAGACAAGTCGCCTAGCGCCTTTGCGGCCTGGATGACAGACTGGTACTGCTTGATTTTAGTGGCGAGAAGATAATGCTGTTCCAGCATCTGCACTTGGCTCTTCTTCATTTCCTCATATTGCTTCTTGAGCGTCTGATTTTCATCAGTGAGGTCTGCGCAATTCTTTTCTAAAGTTTCCACATGTTTGCGCTTCTTCTCCCGCGAAGCATGGGCCGCTTGACGATTTCGCATAATACGCTGAATTCGTCTCTGCTCCTTTTCTTCTGTCGTCTTGGCCCGCTTTCTTGGGGGGAGTGCATCCGCTGGTAACGGTAGTTGCATGTCATTGTTGCTACTACTGTTACTTCGCTTTGGCGAACCAGCAGAGCTTGGAGTGGACTCTTCATCCACAACTTCCTCCACTTCGGCCGCGCCAACCTCATTCACAACAACATCTTCCTTAACTTCGGCTTCAGGCGACGACATATCTGGTGTAAGCATTTTCGTTTGATGTCTGTGTGTATGTGTGTGGCTTGTTAATATATAAACTTTGGTACGATGGCAAATTTTAATTTTTCACCCATGTGCGAGATTGCAGCTATTTATATTTTGCGCCTCAAATTCCCCCTCCATATAATTATCCCTTGATAATTACGGAGTGGCGCAAGATGATTTAAAAAAGGGGGATGTACGCGCGCTGCGATTGCAGGGTAACATTGTCTCCCGGGCTTACCATCCAATACACTCTACCACCTTCCCTGTATCAGGGAGAGACAATTATAGCACCATTCTGAAAAGTTCGCTTGTTCTGTTCTATTGATATATAAATATATATATATATATATGAATTATAATCCTATGTATTATGGCCTATTACTGTTCCTTTGTTCTTTGAACATGAATTCCTCGAATTTTATATTTAGTATTTTTCATTTTCTTTTTTTTTCTTCCGCATCTTATTTTGGTTACATCCCAAGACTTTCATTAAATCAGTCTTAGTTATTTTATTCACTTTGTTTTATAATTAGTCTCAGCACATTATGGTACCCAAATCTACACATTGTTTCGGACTGGAATATACGCCGCCGCTATTTTTAATTTTTCAGTCCGTCACGTGCTGACCGTGCATTCAGGGGCGCCTTCGCCAGTGCAGCCAAATGTGTCAGGGATACAATAGAGTACATGTTTGCATGTTTTGAACAAGGCAGCTGCATGTATGAGGGTTTTGGTCTGATACATGCCTAAATATCCGTGCACACGGACCAATCAGATTTCGTGCCACATTGTGAGCGAGAGATCTTTCGATCGGATCGGCCCAGGGGCAATTCAGATCACACAGATCCTAGTTAATTACCGTCTCATTTTTTATTTTGTCGTAGAATACCGAAGAAATAATTAAAGAGATGCAAAATATCGTGCCTGAGGGACTGCAGTGGCTGAACGAGTCGCAGGAGGGCTCGAAATGAGCGAATTTTTTTAACATGACTTCATTTGGGGCTTCTGCACGATCGAATTGCATTGGGCAAGGGCCGAAGAGTGAGTGCCTCCGGCGGCTTCTTTTTTCTCCGAAAAGAAGCAAAAAAGGTAGCAGCTCCACGAGCTGATGGGTTTGTCGTCTTGAAGGAAAATATGGCTCGGACCGGTATGCCGATACCCGACACCATCAGGAAACCACAGAGTAGGATTTATTTACATTTACATTCCATAGCGAAGATGTGCGTGCATTCCTGAAGAAGCGAGTTTTTTTTGGATCATAGAGTTGTAGAAAAAATGCGTAGATTTTTCTTTCCTTTCCTATACAATAAAATATTTCTCTTCACATTAGTTCGAGAAGACGACGTGTTGAATGAACGTTGAAACGGACTCTCCTTTCAACGACCCGTCGCCTAGGTCGTCTCTGACCCCTGGAAGCGCAATCATAAGTTCACCGGCTTTGAGAGACAAGGAGTTTCATTTGAACGGATACCATGACGACGACGATTATGAAAACCGGAAGGAGACAATTCAACATGGCTCGCCAACTAAACACGGCGCAGGAATCACGACAAGACTAATAGGCCTGGGTTTGGACACCACTGAAGGAAACAAAAGATCATCCATATCATCTCTGCCATCAGAGTTATCAATTGCATCTATTCCTAGCGAGACGGACCCGAACCAGTTTGACGATGCTGAGGACGGGGATTTTGATTTTGCCAGTTGGAATAGCCAACCGAAACCGAATCAAATTTCCTGCTCTAACCCGGTGATTTCAAAGAATAAAAAGGTGCACACGGCTGTGCGATCAGTGACCGAAGGTGTCAAGGGCAGATTTAATAGCATTCGAACTCATACTTCGCGACTAAGTCAAGATTCACAAGAACAGAGTTTAATAATACGGCATAATGACGACGACGACGACGACGACTATGCAGCTAACAGAGAACAACGACAGGTATTGCATCCAATAAAGACCGCGTCACCATTGTACACCATTCAAACGAGAGAGCTGGGTCCATTGGAACGGTCACAATTGGAAACCTGGGATTCCGACCCGGTAGGCCTGGTTCCGATATACCAAACACAAAAAACCTTCCCATTCAACAACTCCATCCATCAATTGCCCAAGGCAAAAGGGTCCAGAGATGGTCTCAAGGATAGTGTAACCCAACCTCAGATTGTCGTCTCAACGTCTACGCAACGTCTTCCGCTGGGGGACACAACCCAGGACGAGCTGTCCACGGTCAAAATAATTAAACCGCCGTCGACAGCCAGGCTATTACAAACCCGTGTGAACCAAAGGAGAGACCCATCCTCGCATTCTCTGCTACCATCACCGTATGCTCAACCAAATCAGAACATAAGTCCGCCGAGATTGATCTATCAATCGGATCTGGTGGGGCCCCGACCTTCCGACGCGCAGAGCATAGACTTGGCCCAATCATATGGCCATCTCGGAATCCCTTATGACGTAGGTCATCCACCTTCAACCGTCTTGAACCAGCTATATCATCGGCCCCATAACGGCCCGTTTTACGATTCCGATCTTGAAAAAGTTGGCCCTGAACAATTCCAGTCGCCACAAGTCGACTATCATTTGGACCAATATGGCCGGCCATTGTGTCCGCAATTCACAGCCAGAGTCCTATTGTGTCTCTTTGTGATTTTCCCGCCTCTGTGGCTGCTAATGGGCGCAGGCTTTCTGGATCAGTCTGTGGGGGTAATCCCGCGAAATGACAAAATAGCTGCCTTGAGTCTCGGAACCGGTTTCCTTCTAATAGTGATTGCATGCGTAATAACTGGTTTCATAGTTGGTACATGAAATCATAACAACCAAAAAAAAAAATAAAAAAAAAAATAAAAAAAAATATACCAAAAACCACCTTTTATTTAATTTTTGTTCCAACTCATCCCCATCTTTCTCCTTATTTAATTAATTAAAATCTGCCACTCTCTATACTAAATCAAGTTATGACTAACAATATTGTTTCCTGAGCCTCACCGCACAAGCAACAAAAAAATAATATAAATCTCTCTTTTCTTTTTTTTTCTCGTACACAAAACAATAGCGCCCATACAATTTACATAAAGAGCCTGACAAAACGTATAGGATACATATAGATATATATTCTAGAGCTATTTAAACATGCAGCTACATGTAGAATACATGCGTTGCCAGTGCGGTTTCCCCGCCTCCTTAAAAAGTTGTGTAGTTCTTATTGTTCCTCACAGGAAATATCGGACCCGAACCCGATACCGCCGGTGACACACACTTCCTTTTTGTGTTAATATCTCCTCCAGATTTTCCCACCTTGGATTAGAGATAGGTTTAGACTGATCGGTGTGATTGTGCTATTTAACTTTGGTTTATTTATTTTTATTTTTATTTTTTATTATTTTTTTCCGCCTGTCGCACATTATCTGGAAATAAGGTCATAGAACAAAGCGAACAAGCGGTTAATCAACATGGGAAACGTAGCCACAAAGGAGGCCAGATCTAACTCCTTACGAAGCCAGCAACAGCAACAAAACGGGAGCACAAACGGATCGTCTGGACGCCATAGATCCAGCCGTCGCACAGGTGCAAAGGACAAATCCAAGGGCGAGTCCAAGAAGAAAAACGGAGGATGTCTAGTCTTGGATCCTAACGAAATGGTCGATGGCGGCTATTTGGCGCCTCATGGAGTATATTCAGGCCCACAAACCTTCAAACACAAAATAGTACGACAACTCATCCTTGACAGACGCTTGGCTCCTTTCTTTAAGGGGCTCTCTGACTTTGATGAGGAGTGGACCGACCGTCAGCTGCTCGCGGCCATTCGGGGACTCCCAATCCCATCTGCCGACGGCGGCGGTGGTGAGGAGGTGGAGGAGGACTTTGTGGAGGGGTCCAGCAGCAAGGACCAGAGCCAAACCGAATTGGCTTCGATGGGCTCCCAGGAGTCTCCACCGGCTGTGAATGCTCCAGAGTCATCCTCTTCATCTTCTTCATCCGATTCTGTTCGCGACCCGGAGCTCGCAAAGATTCTAGAAATGAAGGGTGAGGCATATCACATGGAGTACAGCTTGAATGAAGAGAACGAAGAAGAAGACGACAACAACAACAACGACAACGATGACGACAATGACTCTAACGATAACGAAATTAAACCCACCAGCAGAAGATCCCAAAGCGTGTCCACTCCATCCTCCACTGCTGCAAGTTGCCCGGCAACAACAGCCCAAACAAGACAGCGGGCCAACACGTCGTCCCGTCTCAACCAGGTATATCCACCTCAAGAAAAGCCGTCTGAAATCGCTGTTTACAAGGGCGCAATGGAATGCCCCATTTGTTTTTTGTACTATCCAAAGTATCTCAACCACACCAGGTGTTGCGCCCAGCCAATTTGTACAGAGTGCTTTGTCCAAATTAAGCGGCCAGACCCTCATCCGCCCTATAACAACAACAACAACAACAACAACAACAGCAGCAGCAACAATGAATCTGAAGAAGGACAGGACCATCAATTGGTCTCTGAATCAGCTTGTTGTCCCTATTGCACAGTCCCTGACTTCGGCGTCATCTATATCCCACCGCCCTTCAGAACCGGCATGTCTCCAGCATCCTCCTCAAAATTGCATCTTCCCTCCCTATTCCACAGCGGCTCCTCTGGAACCTCAACTCCAGTCAGCGTCACCAGCAGCACAAACACTGACCAGCCTCAACAACCAAGACGACATCGAACATCGGTGCCACCATCGGCCCCTGAAGTCGTCACAACCGATCAGATTCGTCCTGATTGGTCGTCGAACCTCAATGCTGCTAGACAGCATCAGGCAAGGAGGTCCGCGGCTGCAAATGCTCTACATGCAACTGCCTTCTTGATGAATAACAATGACGACAGTTCGTCCTCCACAAAATCTAAAAAGAAGAAAGGAAGTAGGTTGAGGGGCTTTTCAAGCCCTTCGGTTGTTGGAAATGGTAGGACCATTACTCCAACTGCTGAATCATCGTCTTCTTCCCGCTCCCGTTCCCAAGGCTTAGAGGACTTAATGCTGGTTGAAGCTATTCGTCTTTCACTCTCCGAGGAGGATGCAAGAAAAAAGAAGGACAAGAAGAACAAGGGCAAGGGCAAGCAACCCCAGGGGGTAACTCTCTAAATGACTCTGTATGATGTTATGATTTATATACTGAATTTATTACCATCTTGCGTACATGTGGTGAGACAGATCCCATCCGTATGTTGTATCAGTCAGCTGTCTTTCTTGTGTTTGGCCCACCCGGCAAAAAATTTGATAGAATCCCCCCTGAACCCTGTGGGGTTGGAAATACAAAACCAAGAATAACTGTCCTTTTTGTTGAACCAACCAGGTAATCGACTGGAACTTAGTTTTCTCAATGGAATCAGAAAGTTCAGTACAGAATCAATCTCTGTTCAGGACTCGTGTAATCCCGTAATACTTGAAATTTACTTGGCTTTAAAAATATTTGATCTATCGATATTGTACAGCTTGATCTTTTTTGGCTGCGCTCTAATACTGGAGAGGATGGGGATTGTAGTTTACTCTTCGAACAACACTCCTCTTGGAAATTATGGCACCGACCGGCTCTTTTTCTAAGGGATTATGCTCATTGAGGTTCAATTGCTTTCAACATATCCCAGTTATTCTAAAAAGTTCGTTACTACAACTCAAATCTGACGTTGAATAGATCCTTGCACTACTCATGCCTTTTTTGAGCGGAACTATGGCAACCCCAAGCTGACAATATAAGAACATTTAAAATCCCGATATGACGTCAAAGAACTAATCTGTGGAAAATCAACAAGCCCTGACTCCTGCCTCTTTCCATAATTAGTCCCATATAAAATTCTTATGACCGTGATCAGAGAATGAGCGCATTCGACGCTGATGGCTGATACAAAAACCTTTGATATAAAGTTGATATCGAAGAAGGATCAATTGAAGAAAACAAAAAAGAAGTGAAAGTGTTTGCGCTGACTGAGGGGGATCGCAGATTTTGCCCCCAAATCTCGAATGTTCCATTCATTTGAGTCCGGACTCATCAATCTTGCCATAATCTGTGATTAAACTTGATAACGCATTTGCGTTTTTGTAATACCTGCGTTGGTAGCAGGCGTCCAAAGAACGTGAACACTCTCAGCCTTATATCGGAGCAGTAACACAGTAACTAGCCCACTTATTTGGTGAAATAAAATAATGATAAATATAAAGATCTTATCCAGCAACTGAACGGAGTTTCCAGACTCAGGAATTCCGGGGGTGAATCTGTAAGATCACTATATATCACTCATGTACATAAACGACTCGGACTTCAACCACAAGGAATATCGAAAAGACGAGAAATACAGTAAAAAAAAGAAGTCAATTGAATAGATGGCACTATAAAATTCCAGGCATCAAGTTGCAATTTGTCCAGGGACAGTACCATTGTTCAAACCATTATTAATTTCGACACAACCAGTCAATTTCATAGATTTTAAGAATCCCTGAAAACCAGCGATTGCAATTTTCTAGAAAAGAATCTTGTGGCAGCCAATTGCCTCCGGCCGCTTCTTTTTTCTCCGAAAAGAAGCAAAAAAGGTAGCTCTGCGAGGCCGAACGGATCATTTTGCCATCTCACGTGCGGCGTTATTAATAATACACCCCAGTTCACAGGCTCGAGATACCCCAACATCATCACACAATGAGAGCCTACATTCACGATAACCTTCCAGGTGACCAAAGAGATGAACACGACAGTGGCCAAGAGGTCAGCTATGACGAGTTAGACAAGATTGGAGTATTGTATTACCACTTTGATGACGTTGCTAACGTCGACAAGCTCGCCGAGAAACGTGGATACGTCAATCGAGATGTTATTACAATCACTCCGGAGGGATTGGGTGGACAAGATATTTATGACGAGAAGCTCAAGATCTTCTATACTGAACACATCCACGAGGATGAAGAGATCAGATACATCCTCGACGGTGAAGGTTACTTCGACGTTCGTCACAAAGACGATAAGGATTGGATTAGAATTGCCATGTCTAAGGGGGACTTGATCATTTTACCACCAGGCATTTACCACCGGTTCACCTTGAACAACAACGACTACATTAAGACTATGAGATTGTTCCAGGCCGAGCCTAAATGGGTTCCTCACAACAGACCAGATGCCGATCAGAACCCTTACAGAGTGGAATATGTCAACAAGTATCTTAAAGTATAAGTATCACATATTATATATGTAGCTTTAGACTCCTCAAGGGACCCCCACAGTTATCCCATTGTACTTTCTCTTGAATCGATCTCTATGGACCGCAGCAATTTCGAGTCCTGCTCGTGTAATTATGAAAGAATTTTTGATCGGGGTCCGGGAAACCCGACACCGGTATTCCGAACTGGTTTGACAGGTTTGTTCACAAACTCCCAACTACCCAACTCGCTAGTTGGTGCGAGGAAAAACTCTGTTCTCAAGAGTGCGTGCGGCGCTCGTGACTGTTAATAAAAAATATACCGAAATAGGCAAGTCCCAAAAAATGGCCGACCGATCGAAGTACTCACATCCCAACTTTTCAGAAATCACTTAGTTCACGACCAACTAACGACCTATATATACATAATTACAATGTCCGACGCTGCTGTTTCTTACGCCACTCTCATTTTGGCCGACGCTGAAGTCGAAGTCTCCGCCGAGAAGATCTTGGCTATCACCAAGGCTGCTGGTGTCGAAGTTGAACCAGTGAGTACACGAAGGAAGGATTGAATTTTGTGTGTAGGAACTAACCGTATTTTGCAGATCTGGGCCAACGTCTTCGCTAAGGCCGTCCAAGGCAAGGACCTCAAGGAAACCTTGTTCTCTTTCGCTTCTGCCCCAGCTGCTGGTGCTGCTCCAGCCGCCGGTGGTGACGCTGGTGCCGCTCCAGCTGAAGCTGCCAAGGAAGAAGAAGCCGAAGAAGAATCCGACGGTGACATGGGTATGGGTCTTTTCGATTAGAAGCTTAATTTGATGTAATGACTATTGAAAAGAAATATATATCATGAGACAAAAATGCCGTCAATTGGTAACATTTAAGTTTACTTTATATAAAAGTATGCACATGCTGTTGTAGATTATTTGTGAGTGGCCGCTCCCGTCTCCAAGAATTGCTATTATAATACAGTCTCGCACGATTGTCTAGAGCATAACGGTCGCACCAATTAACAAACAGTGTTGTTTAAATTTGCTTACGGATTGAGAGCCTGCCAAATTGTTCGAGCTCGAGTCCCTATTGCCTTGCCAATTGCCATGTCCGCGCCAGCATTAATACAACCAATGCTCTTTAGTTTTCCCTGGTCCCTAACCATGAGCTGCAGCCCAGCAGTCATTTGGCCGTGATCACGTGACACATCTTTTGTTAGTCGACGTCAATATAACGCGCGGGTGGTCACGCGCACGCTCTCAGCGAGAAATTTGAACAAAAGCTCCCAATTAGGGCATAACCCTAGGAGTGTACTGAAAACTACGCTCCGCCGCGATCCCAACTGCTCCCACCGACTCGCAGGATTAGCTTTCGTGAAATACTTGCAAAACCATCACCGACAGCACAACACTCAACAACAAAATGCCAGAAGCTAAGGCTACCGTTCCATCCGTCCAAACTTTCGGAAAGAAGAAGACCGCCACTGCCGTCGCCCACGTCAAGACCGGTAAGGGTTTGATCAAGGTCAACGGTACTCCAATCTCCCTTGTCCAACCACAAATTCTCAGAACCAAGCTCTACGAGCCATTCATGCTCATTGGTCTCGACAAGTTCGCTAACCTCGACATCAGAATCAGAGTTTCCGGTGGTGGTCACACTTCTCAAATCTACGCCATCCGTCAAGCCATCGCCAAGGGCGTTGTTGCTTTCCACCAAAAGTATGTTGATGAACAATCCAAGAACGAACTCAAGAAGGCTTTCCTTGCTTACGACAGAACCCTCTTGATCGCCGACTGCAGACAATCCGAACCAAAGAAGTTCGGTGGTCCAGGTGCTCGTGCCCGTTACCAAAAGTCTTACCGTTAGAAACGCTGTTTCTTTTGTTATGTATCTATATGTCTTAATACAGCCATGAGCCTAGCTAACGCAACCCTTCAAGTAAACCCGTCTCTTTTTCGGAGAAAAAGAACACCATTTTCTGCTCCCAATTAATTCGCACAACTACTATCTTTCCCTTCCGTTCTAAGAGGAAAAATAGATTTGTTAAAAGGAATAAGTGCGCCGCAGCTAGCTAATCACGTGATGTCTTTGTCGTCGTCAGAAAAATTGAACTTGACCTGCATGATCTCCCAACAGCCAAAATAAAAAGCGGGAAGGATAAGACATAACTGGGACATAATTATTAAAAGATAATAATATTTTTGTTGTGATTTATTTACAGCTGTTTAGGTCACAACCCAACTGGCTGAACGTATACACAAATCATGGATAAGAATGCGGAACCGTCTACACCGCCTGAGGCAAGCAAACGAGATCTACTGCCCACTCCATTTCCTTCAGGCAAAGTTTATAAGGACAGCTCACACCTAAGCAACAGGAAGCAGCCATTAGTCAGTAATGCTGATTCTAGCCCGAATGGCGAACAGGCCACTC
Source organism: Blastobotrys serpentis (assembly GCA_003705695.2). Taxonomy (NCBI): domain Eukaryota; kingdom Fungi; phylum Ascomycota; class Dipodascomycetes; order Dipodascales; family Trichomonascaceae; genus Blastobotrys; species Blastobotrys serpentis. The sequence continues at coordinate 130,134 of PPJG02000033.1, read as the reverse complement.
CAGATTCAGATGTGGTATCACCATGTACGCCAAAATCCAATCTGGAACCTCCAACTGCAGGGGGAAGCCGATTCAATGATAAGGCGGCTCCCACTACTGGGGGGATCGCCGCACCCGCCGATGCTAACGATCATAAACGTCAACAGAGTCAGGAGGATAGTGAGATTGTAGCTAAATTATTAAGTTTGGATGAGTCCAAACTAAGTGATCTCAGTCCGGAGTTTACGTCTACTACGCTGGCGCTGGCACTCAAGACTATTCGCAGACTCAATGATTCGGTCTCACAGTACAAAACCACAGTGTCCCGATTGGAGCTTCAGAATCGCATGATGAGTCTGCAGCGTGATGAATCCGCTCAACGGTACCAGGTAGAGAATGGTATCATTAAGAGGGAAGTGGAACGACTACGGCTAGACCACCAGCGCAAGACTGGCGACGAGACTGCCGCGGAGACTTATCGTCGTAGACTGACAAAGGCTAAAATAAGGCTTCGGGATGCAGAGACGGAGATAAAAGAACGGGACGAGGAAATCCATCGCTTGAAAACCCGACTGCGGGACGGTCGGGCCAAGCGAGATTCTCTGGCAGAACAGGCGCAACAATTACACGCACAATTCGCAGATAATCGAGGCAATTCAAGTGCCCTAGATACTCTGGGAATGCTGGCGAGCCAGGTACTCAGTCGCAACAATTCTGCTAACCCGTCCCCTTCGCCGGTGATGCAGCCGAAACGATTGATGAGTCCAGTCACCTTTTCACCCAAAAAGCCGAATAAGGAAGGCGAAAAACGTCGGCGAAGGTCGTCAGCATCCACAATATCAATTCCCTCTGACAATGAAGATGATGACCCAAATGCAACCGTGGAAGAAGGCGATGACGAAGAAGTGGAGTCTTACCTTTCGCCAGTTTACACAACGACTACCACTAGAGAACGCCAATTGCAAACTCCAGAATCGTCCCCTAAAGATATCACAAAAGCCAATTCGTCCACAGTGTGATAGAAAAAAGGGAAATGTTTATTTCAAACTGATGAAACGTGGCTTTAGTTCGCAAGGTACGCATGTGCACCACCATATTCTATTCTAGAGTACGAGGAATAGGGCCAGCGGGCATACGAAGACTATGCCACCCGCGGCTTCTTTTTTCTCTGAAAGAAGCAAAAAAGGTAGCTCTACGAGGCGACTGTTCATATTTGAGTCATTTCACTACTGTGTGATAAAAAGGGGGTTATATTATATTATATGCGACATGTTGTAAAGTTTATATCAAAGAAGATGGCATATCAGAGCCAGCCTTCTTCAACCCGGCAAGCTTGTCGTATTCGCCGGAGATGATTCTCTCAACAATCAATGCATCTCTCTTCTTGACGTCTTCAGGATCAGTCGAGTCGTCTTTCTCTCGGCCATCATTGTATCGTTCTTGGGCTCTGAGACGCAATTCTTCCATGGCCCAGTCGCTAATGTTCTCCTTATCGAGGAACAAGGCAAAGAAGAGACATAACAAGACACCTGGAATATATCCGTAGTAAATCAATTCTTCCCAACCTTCCTTTTGCTTTTCTCTAATGATTTGCCATTTAATTTCACCAGTCTCCTTATCTTCAACTGGAATCTTGTCGAGAATTCTGGTACCGGTGGTCAAGTATTCACTCAAGTCATCTTGGTTTTCTTTGAAAAGGCCGAGTTGTTCGTTAGAGAGTCGGAAGTAGTCTCCATAAGTCATTCTTTTGGAAGTGTCCAAATGTGTCAATGCTGCAACTTCTTGGAGTTCTTCATCAGATGGGTTTCGTGTAGTTCCATCTGGATTTTGGAAAATCTTGCCACTAGCTGGCAAGGCATCAAGTCTTCGACGAATCTCCTTTTCGAGCTCCTCACTGTAAACTGAAAAACCCTCGCTTGGTCGAAAGTCTTTGGCGTTAATTGATGCACATCGAATTTGGTTAATTCGATTTAAACCCATGGCTGGTTTTGCCAGACGGGTTAACATGTTTCTAGCCGAGAACATTATTTACAATCAATAGTTCCTCTATTACTGACAAATGTTTTTCCAAAAGCCAATATTCGTTCTTTTGGTGATCAAATAGTCCCAGCTTTTTTTTGGGACTTTTGTATATTACTCCACAATGATTGGTTGTTCAAATTCCAAGGGCGGGTAACTCCTAATGCGTTTTTTCGATATTTGTCATGGTAGGTGACTACTTTCGAAACCCAAGCTGCACATTTTTTGTAACTTATTTTATAACTCGTGACTGCTTTTAGTTATTTTATTTTTCTATAGATATCTCACATATATCTGATTAGATCAACCGGACCTTACTCTATGGGCCTACAATATACGCTGACGATCACACAGTAGAGCCGCACTCCCCTGGGGCGGCCGAGAAGTAATGAATATTAGTGAAAATTTGGAGACATTGTTTCTGTACCACACCCAACCATGAAGTACATCCAAACTGAAGAAACCCTCAACATCCCAGAAGGCGTCACTGTTGAAGTCAAGGCCCGTTTCGTCACCGTCACCGGACCAAGAGGTGTCTTGAAGAAGAACCTCAGACACATCAATGTCACCTTCAAGAAGGTCTCCAACAGACAAATCAAGCTTGCCGTTTTGCACGGTGACAGAAAGCACGTTGCCGCTTTGAGAACTGTCAAGTCCATTGTCAACAACATGGTCATTGGTGTCACCAAAGGCTTCAAGTACAAGATGAGATATGTCTATGCGCATTTCCCAATCAATGTCAACATTTTGGAAGAAGGCAAGGTTGTTGAAATCAGAAACTTCTTGGGTGAAAAGCAAGTTAGAAGAATTGAACTTCTTGAAGGTGTTTCCGTCGAGGTTTCTACTGCCCAAAAGGACGAACTTATCTTGTCCGGTAACTCCCTTGAGAACGTTTCCCAATCTGCTGCTGACATCCAACAAAGATGCAGAGTTAGAAACAAGGATATCAGAAAGTTCTTGGATGGTATCTATGTTTCTGAAAAGGGCAATGTCGTTGAAGAAGAGTAAACGTATCATCGTCTTCCTCCCCAAGACTCCCAAAATACAATCCGTTTATATTAACCCAACGTAATTTTACTTTAGAGAAAATATTTCTTCTGGCGTGAACCATCTAATTCCAATAGTTTCTGCAAATACTTTATCAGAGTCTGAGAAGTCAGTTTTACGACCAACCGCATCACCGACAAAAAAGGAACCCCCAATATCCACAGATGGGTCATTTAGGTCATGCAATAATTCTTTCCACATTTTGATTTGAGGCTTTCTGAATTCGTCTTTGACTCCCTTACTTACTTTAGTAGCCCCATAAAATCGTACTCGTACATTCAATTCTTGTGTGATGGCCTCAATGCGTTGTCTTAAATACTGATATCGTTTGGTATCTGGTCTGGCAATTGTGCCCCCTTGGTTTGATATAATGGCAATCACATATTTATCACTGTGTTCACTCAGCTCTCTACCCTTCTCCGTCACCTTGCCCTCATCAACCTCACCCGTTGGAACGCCTGCCAACTTTCGAATAACTGGCACTACCGAATCAAATGCCCATTGCCAGTCGTCTCCATTACGAGGAAATGGCGATCGCGTTTTCGTGCTCACCAGTGTAGAATCCAAGTCAAATGCTGCAATTTTTACTGGATTCTCATCTGGTGATTCAGGCTTGCAATCCGATGGTGTATATTTCGCTTTAATCAGTGTTTGGTGGGCCACCTTCCATGAAAAGCTACGCTCCCCCTCGCTCGATGATCCATTTTCATTCTTTGCTAGTTTTATTGGCTTGAGAAAACTTTCAATCGTTTTCCGTTTCGTACTGGTACTCATTCTGAATGAAATAAATAAATAGATGTATAATTAAAAAGGTAAAATGCTGCTACCCCTTCTGTCTTTTTTCCGACGTCCGGCTGGCCCATACAAGGCACCACCAACCCAGAATGTGTGCGGCTGATGAAATTCTCCGCTTCACCAGACAACTATACTTTTTGCATATATATAGAGGTTTCTGGAATTGATGTACGGAGGCTAGATGCGTAAATCTGAATATTGAACGAACAATTCAAGATGCCATTCTCTACTTGGTGGAGCTAATTTTTTTTTTTTTTTTTTTGCTTCCGTTTGCAGGAAAATAAGGAACCGCCGGGGGCACTAACTCTCCCTAATGCCATCAAGGATTATACACGAGTGAAAAAAATCTTCCATGCTTGAAGAGAAGAGTCTATCGAATAATTGTATATAGGTTACAGAACAGCATATATATTCCCATCTATTCTCTGGAACCATCCCAATCTGGATAGCCCATGTCGACATCAAATGGCGGCTTGGCAGTTCTCTTGATTCCTTCTTCGCGGTGAATGTTATCAAGAGCTTGGATATCCTCGATCGGAAGTTGGATCACAGTAGTGTTTTCCTTGATTCTGTTTGCATGTACGGATTTTGGAAGAACAATCCGTCCGGATGAAACATGATACGAGGTTAAGATCACACCAGGAGTAGTGCTATGTTTTTGGGCCAAAGACAGGACAGTATTGTTCTTGAATAGAGGCGAACCGGTGGATCCAAACGGAGTGTGGGCCTCAACGTGGATTCCCCGGGACTTACAGAATTCAATCACGTCCAGTTGAGGACACAAGACGTGAGATTCAATTTGATTGATGGCTGGAACAATTTCAACATTGTCCAGGAACTTCTCCAACACCTTTTTAGAAAAGTTGGACACACCAATAGACTTAGTTTTGCCGCTCTTTTTCAAAGCTTCTAACTGTTTCCAAAAATTGTTCAAGGATCCCTCTGGATCATGGTCACATTTACCGTCTGCCAGAGTGGGGTGGAATGGGTGATTCCCTTTAGAGTTCAGAGTGACAGGCCAATGGATGAGAATTAAATCAACGTAGTCCAAACCGAGATTCTTTAGCGACTCATTTACAGAATCTTCAACCCGATCGTGGAAAGTTGGCCACACTTTGGTGGTCACGTAAATATCCTTTCGATTCACCCCCTTGTCAAATGCTTTTTTCAAGCCTTGTCCGACTTCAGCTTCATTGAGATATAAATAAGCACAGTCGACGTGTCTATAACCTCCCTCGCTAAGAGCATATTCAACTGCAGCAGCTACCTCACCAGGCGGGGATTGATAAGTACCCAAGCCCAACATTGGGATTTTGTTACCATCGTTTAACAGTATGTCCGTAGAAGCCATCTTCCTTCGTTTATTTCACCTACTTGTTTGGTTTCTTTAGCGAATTGAACCTCCTTTTATAGCCCCCTCGAAATTCGCATGATGTGCGGGGCATACTTTCGAGTTTCGCCGAATTGAGCGAAAACTTGCAACAAGCTCGGACCAAACCCCGCAGTACCTCGCGGATCACTCCAAATTTACTGGGCGCATGCGGCTAAAAATACCCCTAAATGGGTTGCCCACTTTTTTTTGAAACATTTAATTTATGGCTACTATGCACTTACAGATTTATGTAACACCGCTTTTCAGCCTAAATTGGCCATTAAGTCTTGGATAAATGCACTTTCCTTAACCTTCTGTTTGTAGTTGTCATTAACCAGAGACCGAAGCTTCTCTGCAGCTTGTTCGGGACTTTCATTCTCCAAGTTGATATCATTAACCCATTCTTTTAATATCGTTCGCAACAACTCGCTTCCTACTTGCATTTCTTCCTTGGAATACTTTTTAGCCACCTTCTGAGCGGTTTGCAGATCGTCTTCTTGCGCATAATCCTCCAACTCAATTGCCTTCCGTTTGGCCATGTTGATGACCTTTTGGGGAAACTTGACAACCTCTGCAACGTTAATACCAAACGATTGATCCGAGATACCAGGCTCCACTTGATACAACAAGGTAATGTCATTAGATGGGTTAGAGAATTTCTCCTCTTCATTATCCTTTTTATCCTGCTCTTGGACGTGGGCCACAACATGCAAATTGCAAACAGTAGGATGGTTGTCAGCAAGTGCTGTAAGCTCATGGAAATGGGTAGCGAACATTCCAAAGCATCCAATATGTTTCACAATGTGTTCAGAAATTGACCATGCAAGACCAAAGCCATCATAGGTTGAAGTACCTCGACCCAACTCGTCAATCACAATCAAACTCTCAGAAGTGGCTGTCTTCAAAATGGCAGAGGTCTCTAACATCTCAGCCATAAAAGTTGAAACACCCTTAAGCTGAGAGTCTCCTGCACCAACTCTGGCTAATATACTGTCAAAAATAGTCAATTCTGCCTCTGCGCATGGAACAAAGCAGCCTGCTTGTGCCATCAATGCAATCACACCAATTTGTCTGATATAGGTGGATTTACCGCCCATATTTGGACCAGTGATAATCAGAAATTCGGATTCTCCTCGGACCAACTTCACATCGTTCGGTATAAAAGTAATTTCATCTTGCGCTTCCATACACGGGTGTCTGGCTTGTTTGAGAATGGTGTTTCCTGTTTTTCTCGGATGCATCTTTGGCTTGACATAAGGCTCTGGTGCAAAACATGAAACATGAGCAAAGCTCACGATAACGTCCAGATGTGCAATGACTTTGGCCAGCTTTTCCAAGACTGGACAATAAGATGCGGCAATTTGAACAACTTCTTTAACAACACTAGATTGGGTCTTGTTATACTGACTGTTAAGTTTGACATATCGATCCGCCATTTGCCGTAATTTTGTTGTTGTAAAATAAACGCCAGCTTTCAGTGTGGACAATTCAATGTAACCAGATTTCTTCTTTAAAACGCCCGCGTCATTTCTAGTTAGTCTGAAACACCAACCGTGCTTAGAGTCGTCTTCTAATTTCAGCTTTTTATCAAGATCCATCTTGAGATCTTGCGAGGCAGCCACGTGCAACTCGGACATGTCCTGTTTAATCTTTTCCATTTCCTCCCGTAGACTAATCAATGTTTCGTCAAAATCAGGCTTGATGATGTATTCGTGATTATCCAGGGCGGCTAGGTCAACTGTAGTTTCAACCATTTCTTGCAGCTTTTCTAACCCCTCAGTATGCTCTATCAGCTCCTTCAAATACGCCTCTTCAATTGCCTTTTTATATCCAATATCGTCCACACCACTTAATGCATTTAAAAATTCTGGTAACTTTACCACCAATTGGTAGATTCTAACAACATCTTCTAACTTTGCCGAATCCCGTTGGAACTTGTGTACGAGTCGATTGATATCTGGAACAGCCTTTAACAGATCTTCTTGAAGCGTTTGTCTTAAGATGGAATCGTTAACCATTGCCTCTACCAGATAATGCCTCTCTTCAATTTTGTTCACATCAATTAAAGGCTGTTTCAGCCACTGTTGTAACAATCTGGTTCCAGGAGCTGTTTTACACTTGTTCAGCAATCCGGAGAGACTCATACTTTTAGATCCAATCTTATTATCTGGAAGCAGATTCAGGGCCTTTAGTGCCGATGCATCCAATTTCATATATTGGCTGAGATCGTGCTTTAATAATTCATATTTGCCGTAATCGTCTGTATTAGACATCAGCTCAAGGTACTTGATCAGTGCCGCGGCAGCACTGACAGCAAAAGTGTTATTCAATTCTGGCAGAACCGAAACGGAGAAATCGTGAAGCTGGCTATCCAATAACCTTTCAAAATCTTGCTCAATGTCTTTATCTTTGAAATCACTTGTTGGTCTTTCAGTAACCAACACATTGCATCGATCCATTATATCCTTAAGCTTTGCTAAATCGAAATCCTTGCCCGAAGTATCTGTAGGAATAACGCATTCTTTAATTCCCAGCTGGATCACCAGGGATTCTAAGTTTGATAATAGTTCATCATCAGAAAACTGAGACAGGCCGATTTTTCTAGAGTTTGCATCAATAAAGCAAACACCAATTGTCTTTTCATTGGCTTTGCTAGAGACTTTGACGCCGATAACTACTGGGTTTTGATCAATGTTTCCTCCCACGATATCCTCTACTCCTTGTAAATTCCCTGGAGACGCCTTCTTGAAGAGCTTGAATACACCTTGCTCTCTCGTATATATTTCCACTTTTAGGCCCTGATTGAGAAGAGCTTGTTTCACAAAGTCTGCAAAAATTGTCGGATTCATCGTGCAAAAGGGTGTTTTATCGAAATACTTCAACACTGACCTTGTTCGATGGACATTATCCGCTACATATTCCGCATTTTTGCCATAAGCTCTGTACATGGAATCAACCTCAAATATTCTAATCAAATTCTCATCTTGAGGTAATTTTCTCAACGTTGTTAAGATACTAGCGGATGGATCACTCGTTCTCGACATTGTTGTGTGATATCAGAAGTTGGACGCGTTTGCCCTGAAATTCGGCAAAAATCAATTTACGCGTGTGAGTGGAACGCGTGGATTCAGATTAATCACAACTTCAAAATTGCTATAGACCCTACAGACACAAATATAGCGCCACCTCTTTTCAGGAATTTAGTTGATTGTCTTTGTTTGTTAGTTTTACTTATTTTTTGGGATACGTATATCAGATGGCAATTATAATCCCGCGGGTCAGATAAGCTCGTTTTAGAGGCAGTGGACAATGGATGATGTAGGGCCGAATTTTGTTACCTGAAACCTAAAGCGGGAGACGATCCAATTTAGAGCCGATATTATATCTAAAAGGTCTTGAGTCGAGTGGAATTGCCCTGTTTATTGGACAGTATATGTTGGTGTCAATTTTGCCTGATTCACGATCCATGATTATTTGTAGTCAACTTAGCTTATGAATTTTTTCTTCCTGTACTTGCGATATAGAATAGTGCTAGTTAGACCTTTATATAGACTCCCAGGATGGACGATGAATGTTAAAGACTTGCGAGGCCTTAAAGGAGCATATGCATTATTGTTGACTAATATGGAATATACAATAGTAGTTCGTAGTGAGGGGCCAATTGTTATCTACGAATTAGGAATAGTTTGTGATGTTAGCACTCTGTACCTATTCGTTTGGTACCCATTTGGGGCATTGGAAATAGATATACTCAAATAATGCTCGGTCGCGGAATACACAAACACAGGGCCTGACAAATGAACTAGTTTTCAGACTTAAGACGCTACCAGCAGGTATTTATATGTTATACACATCTTTTGAGTCAAGTTCTCCTCAAAGATTGATTCTGGATGTTTGATGTTGGTAAATATCACATTATTACTGAAACCACATTGCTCACCAAAACCTCAAATTCATAGATAACCAAACTAGAGCAACAAGATAAACAGATATAGTCAAATTAAGCTAACAGTTTTCGTAATGGCATCGGAATTAATAGCCACACTTGTAGCTTCAGAAAATCCGCCGGTCGGAAAAGTTGATGGTTGATTTCCGATGCGCGGCTCAGCCCGCGGCACTTGAAGATCTAGAAAACCGAGTAAAAAAAGAGTGCATATACAGGGGCCAACGCGGATACATGGATCGATAGAGAATGGAGATAGTGATAATAAAGAATTTTTACCACAAAAGCCTATAATCTAGGGCTGTGGTTGTTAAAATCTAATCAGTTATTCAAGAAGAACAATATTATTTCAATTTTACTGCGTTTTATATATTGACTAGATATAAAACAGTCTTTTTGGTTCCATTGACTTTTGAACGCGGCTTTACCCCACAAAATCGGGATAATAGTTTTTTCATCTATCTCATTTCTTTTTTTGTTTACAATTTTTCTTTCCCTCTCGTTCCATTCTACTCTATCTATATCTACACCTCCACCAGGAGTATTAGTTAACCCCTCTTCTCTATTCTTCAACTCTATAATTTGGCCAGACATTCAACATGTTTCGCCCTAAAAGAAGACAAAATTCTAACCCAAACTGGAGGGACATCGTCAAACAGAAAAAGGAAGATCAGCTTGACCATTTGAAGCCATACCTTATCCCAGAAGATCAGCTACCACAAGAAGATGATGGAGTGTTGGAATTTCTCGAAAAAACCGATGTTTTAAGTGATTTGGAACGAGAAATCGTCAATGAATCAAATGCGAGTGCCCTGGTCGAAAAAATGCAGTCCGGCACTTGGACCTGTCAACAAGTGATTTTGTCTTATATTAAACGTGCCACATTGGCCCACCAACTTACTAATTGTCTAACTGAAATTGATTTTGATGCCGCCATCGATCGAGCAAAAAACCTCGATAACATGAGAGCCCAGGGTACGGTGCTTCCCTTGCATGGATTGCCCATTTCGCTTAAAGATCAATTTAACATCAAAGTGGTTGACACCACCTTGGGGTATGTTGGACGAGCCAATGACCCTAAGGATAATGAAGCAGCATTAGTCACCATGCTAAGACAATTAGGGGCCAATGTGTTTGTCAAAACAAACCTTCCGCAAAGCATCATGGTACCAGAAACCGAAAACAACTTATGGGGGTTGACAACCAATCCGTTGAACAGAAAATACACACCAGGTGGTTCTAGTGGTGGTGAAGCAGCCCTATTGCTGTCTAAAGGATCAATTGTTGGATGGGGGACAGATTTGGGCGGTAGTGTGAGGATCCCTCAAGCAATGTGTGGCGGGTTCGGATATAGACCAAGTCACCATAGGTTCCCTTATAGAAATGTACCGGTCACCTGTGATGGAGAAAACCATGTCCCATCCGTGATTGGACCTATGACTAGAGATTTGCAAAGTCTGGTATTTATTTCAAAGACCGTGTTGCAAGCTGAGCCTTGGAATTACGATCCAATCTGTCTGCCAATGGCTTGGAATCAAGGGGCATTCGATGAAGCCAAATCAAGAAAACTACGAATTGGTGTTCTATACGATAATTCGGTTGTACGACCTCTTCCACCCGTCGCACGAACTTTGAACGAAGCTGTTGAAAGATTGAAAGCCGCAGGACACGATGTGGTTAGATTCTGTACCGATGATATTGAAAAAGCCATACTAGATCTGACAGAGGCCTTTTTCGCTGTTGATGGAGGAGAGGAGGTGAGAAGGGACCTGAGTAAAGTGAATGAACCAGAACTTCCGGCAGTCACCAAGTTGTTCCAAGGTAAGGAATCCAAATCGATATATGACTACTGGCAAATGAATATCCAAAAACGTAAAATTCAAGAGTGTTATTTTGAAAAATGGAAAGCTACTTCAAAAAAGACTCAATCTGGCGAGCCAATCGATTTCATACTTGGCCCAGCACTGGCATCCTGTGCCACTCCGCACAACAAGACTCGTGGTATCAATTACACCAGAGTTTATAACATGTTGAACTACCCAGCAGTCGTATTCCCAGCAGGCAAAGTCGACAAGAACGTCGATCATCCTCCCGATTTTGAGCCTAGGTCTGAATTGGAAAAGGGTGTTATGGACATGTACGATCCAGAAGAAACTCACGGCTTTCCAGTGAACCTTCAATTGGCAGCCAGAAGCTTCCAAGATGAAAAGTTGTTAGGAGGACTGACTAACATTTTATCGGATCTTAATTTATATAATATTGATGAAAGATTAAATGGAAATCACAGTCATCTGTAGTAATAGAGTGTTTTAATATTATTTTCTAATTTTATATTTTTCACTGAAAAAAGTCCCCAGCCCAGCCAAAAAACGCGCTTTATTTTCCCCCTACAAAAACTCAGGGGAGAAACTTCTGGGTAAAAAACTCCTTACTGTTTATTTCATATGATGACGCCCAAAGATGCTGAGGAAAGTGTCCAGCAGATGTTGGACGAGTTAAATCCTTCTCAGAGGAAAGCGGCGACTGCTCCTGTGGATAGTAGGATCTCCATTTTAGCAGGACCGGGAACGGGCAAAACCAAGACATTGACTTCTCGAGTGGCTTATTTGATTCACCAGGGTGTGGCTCCAAGCAAGATGGTAGTGATGACATTTACTAATAAAGCAGCCAATGAGATGATTGAACGAATTGTCAGCGTCACGGGGGATTCAGATGTAGTTAAGCAATTAAAAATCGGCACGTTTCATAAGATTTGCGTCCGTTTGCTACGCAGATATGGTGAAAAGATTGGATACCCAACGTTCTCCATTGTTGACGAAGATGACAAGCACCTTATTATCAAGGAGATATTAAAAGACGCTGCCATTGCGCCAGCGATGGAACGTATTGGTTATCGAAGAGATGGAAACTCGTGGGTCATGAAAACATCCGGCTTTAAAAAAATCAATGCGCCTGGTGAAAAGAAAATAGGCGGTGTGATTTCCACTCAGAAAAATAAAGACATATCCCCATCAAAGTTCATACAAAGCGAGGGCGTAAAAAGGACACCTTATTCAATTGTATACAAAGCATATCAAAACCACCTTGATAACACCGGCCAATTGGACTTTGATGACTTGCTCTTGAAATGTGTACAACTTTTAAAAGTTTATCCTGAGGCTGTTACGGACCTCGAGGCAGTTCTCGTCGATGAATTTCAGGACACTAATGGAGTGCAATTGGATTTGGTAAAGCTAATAGCCCAAACTAAAAACAATGTCACAGTAGTGGGAGATCCCGATCAAAGTATCTATTCCTTCAGAAATGCTCAGCCACAGAATTTTGCGTTGTTTGAAAAGTCCTATCCCGATACTCAAGTCATCTACTTAGAGGATAATTACCGCTCCTGCCAGCCTGTACTAGACCATGCGACCGCCTTGATCAAAGGGGCTACGGATAGATATGGAGCGGACAGAAAGCTGGTTAGTGGGAAATCTCAATCTGCTCAATTTGCGTCTCCAAGCTTCACCGAGTTTAAAGATGAATATAGGGAGATTTCTGGTATTGTCGATCAAATTGACTACTTGTTGAAGGAGACAGGGGTCTTTGAACCTCAAGATATTGCAGTTCTATCACGCACAAACTATTGGATGAACAAGGTTGAATTAGAGTTGAACAAGAAACGTATCCCTTATACCATTACTGGCGGTATAAAGTTTTGGACTAGACAAGAGATCAGGACTATTATTGACTACTTTAGAGTGATGCAATCTGGAAATGATAGAGTTGCGATCAACAGAACATTGAATATCCCATTGAGGCAATTTGGACCTGCATTTATTAATAAAACAATTACAAGATTCCCGGCCGACCGGGATCTGTTAGAACAATTGGAAGAGGTAGCTGAGGATCCTAGTGGACCGTTAGCAAAATCTATTGATATCAGTCTTGATCAACGTAATGTCAAGAATCTAAAAGAATACATCGCCTTGATTAAGGATGGAAGAGAGTCCCTTCAAGAGGACCACTCTTACACTCAAATGAGTAACATCATACAAACATTAAACGAGAAGTTACAGTTGCATTCATTTTTCTCAAGAAATCAAAAGGACGATGATAAAAGACTAAGAGACGAAGAGAAGCGACTAGAACACATCCTGGAGTTAAAAGAATTCATTCTTGGGTTGGAACTAAATAACGACGATTGGGATGAAGAGGAAGAAGTCTCTCCATTGGAAAGATTCCTTTTAACAATCTCCATATCTACAATTTCAGGGGCAAATAATGAAAATCAAAAATCGATTACTTTGTCTACAATTCATGCATCTAAAGGACTGGAATGGCCAATTGTATTTATGCCCACATGTGTTCAGAGTTCACTGAATATTTGTAAAGACGATACTGAAATTGCAGAGGCGAGGAGAGTTGCCTACGTTGCTTGCACCCGAACAAAATCATTACTCTACATGAGCCATCCCCAGGAAAGGGTAGAATGGGGCAAGAAGCAAGACGAAACACCGATGCAAATGCTAGATACTCCTGAGTTAAAGAAGCTCGTTAAAAAAGAAAAGAACAAATTTTCCAGACTAAAGGAAGCCCAACTGTTTCAGTATGCAAAATTTCTGGACCGTCCTGCCCCCACAATTGCACAAGCGGCTACTAAGAGTGCGCCATCTTTCACATCTGCCCTGGACATGATGAAATTAGGTGACCCAGGAGCAAATAAGAGAAAAGGACAATTTGAATCGCCGCTAGGGAGGAAAAAGAACCAAAGCAAAAAAACAAAATGAGGTGGGAGGGTATATTTTATAATGAAATATAACATCTATATATATTCCACTTCATATCCACGGCCGTTCCTATTTTCTTCGCATTTCTATCGGCATGTGAATTACGTTTCTATTTATGCTGTTACAGGCACCAGTTTTGCTTGACTCGTTGAACGCCGCGCTGTTCTTGAATAGTGATATAAGGGCATAAAAATTTCGTAATTGTGATTGTTTCAAGTAAAGTAAATATTTATTTAATATTACTGAAATAAAGAAAAACAAATGATACTCCGGGAAACTCTGGAAATGTTGAGTGCTATTTCTGTGGGTTTTCAGTTCCTGAGCCGCAGGAGCCGTCGCCAACAACAAAAATGTGCGACGCTCGTATATTGGGGGTAAAGATGCGTGGGCTTTATTCTTGGGACATTGCAGTTCTCACACCATTGTAATTCAGAAAGCATGGACTCCGACACTATTGTAGAATTAATATCACAGTCAGGAGAGGCTTGTGAACGCAATGAAAAGAGCGGGAGCCCTAATAAACCAATGCCTGGTGGAGAATTCTTCTTCCAGGATGCTGAAACGTGGAATATGAGGGTTTTTCAGCCTGTCTGCATGGACGACACACTGAAGGGGTTGGAAAGTGGCATGAAAAAGTCTTTGGATGGATTGATCCAACTGAGTAGCAACTATGATTTGGATGAGGAAAGTGTTGTATCGGAAAAGGAAAAGATTTTGAGTGGAGAGTTGGAAGAAAATTCTGAGATAATGTCGGCGTTGAATGACTTGTGGGTTATTCAGACCGGGTTCAGGGAAGTAGAGTCATTATCAGAATTTGGTGAGTTGGCGTCTGCATTATCTTCCTTGGAGATTGCTCGAAGTAAATTGCAAAATTTTGAAGAAAAGTATCCAAGAACTGTTTTGTCTGGTGAACTCAGTTTGGAAATTGAAAAGTTAACAAACCAGGTGACGAAAAGAGCCGAGAATGGATGGAATAAGGCCATTGGGTTTGATGTGCCTTTTAATGGGGGTGACATTAAGATGATTGTTAGAGAAGTTGTGGATGATCTTTCTCTGGGGAACTTGTATGAGGCTATGCAAAAAATTGACACGAATAAACGACCAACTAGAGTGGAACAATTCCTGACCAACTTGGAAACCAAGATTTTTGACCCGATTTTGCAGTTGCAAGTTGATTCCATTTCACGGACTGAGTGGGAATTGAGTCTGTCTAGATCTGGTAGTAAGCTGACGGTTGATAAAGTTGTGGATGTCTTAGAAGGGACAATAGAGTATTTACAAGATGTTTTTACGGAAAGCGGTTTGAATGAGGTTATTATAAAGAGGTTCAGTTCTATTTTGATTCATTCGTTGTCGAATTCGACTCTGCCGGGTTTATTTCCTGCTGATTCTGGAGAATTGGAAACATTTAGAAAGCGTCTGTCACGGGTAGGGGAATTTGACAAGTTTTTGCGTTCTAGAAATTGGATCAAACAGGCCGAGCTAACACACTGGATAGAAAACTTCCCAAATGAATGGGTTCTATACAGAAAGAGTTTCTATTTGGACCGAGTCCGAACCGAGATCAATACTCTTGAGTTGACCAGGAAAATTGACGCGGAATTCGGGGACAATGATAATAACAATAATGAAAATAATACCTACAACACTAACAACCAGAGTGGTGACATAGAGGCTGAAGGGGATGACTGGAATCAGGAGTGGGGCGATGACGATGACGAAGATGGTGATGAGGAGAAGGAG
Source organism: Blastobotrys serpentis (assembly GCA_003705695.2). NCBI lineage: Eukaryota > Fungi > Ascomycota > Dipodascomycetes > Dipodascales > Trichomonascaceae > Blastobotrys > Blastobotrys serpentis. Next base: position 114,467 of record PPJG02000033.1, on the reverse strand, counting down.
GACGAAGATGAGGATTGGGGATGGGGTGATGATGATGAGACTAATGATAATGATAACAAGGGCCAGACAAAGGGTAATACCAAGCCCACTGAGACTGATATCAGTAAGATACCACAGGCATATTGCAGTGTTTCCAGAAATGTGGATCAACTAAAATTGATAATTGGTGAGTTTATTGGGGAGATTGGTTCTGAGCAGGCCTCCCGACAACTAAGCGACCTATTTGCCCTTTTCAGGGCATTATCATTTCTGACCTATGATAATCAGCAAATAGTCTTGTACAACGACCTGATGAATTTGATCGGATCTATTGACAAGGGGGAAATTCCATTTGTGTCGACTGAGGATCGCAGTTTATTAGTTCAACAAGCCACCCGCAGCATTTCAGAATTAGTTGATGAACAGCAAAGTGAATTGACGTCTGTGTTGGCACAGGCCCGCGGATTCAGGGAATGCAATCCTGAGTCGAATTTAACAGTGTGTCAGACGGCAATCAAGGCTTCTTGCGAACTCATTAGACGGGCGTTCAGGGGCTGGTCTCAGCACAGCTCCTTTCCATTGGTTTGTAGGATGGTTGGAACGCTACTGGAAGCCATGGTAACGTCGATAATGAGCGGCATTGAATCACAAGAGGACATATCCGAAGTCGAATGCGGCGAATTATCCAAACTGCTGGGCAACGTGCGAGAATTGGTTGCGGAATTGTATAAGGACCCGAGGGATGGAAATGACACTGAATCTAGTACAAAGTTGGCAGCATTTTACATTCCATCATGGCTGAAGTTTGAGTATTTTGGCGAAATCCTTCAAAGCACTTTGGCGGATATTATGTATCTATTCAACGAGGATGCATTGATGGATTTTTCAACCTCCGAGCTGATCCGGTTAATTAGGGCCCTGTTTGCTGACTCCGACTATCGACAACGAGCGATTGATAAGATTCTTTCAAGATAAAACTTGAGAAAATTGAGGGGTAGATATTATTAAAATTATTATTACAAGAAAGTCGTCGTAGTAGTTAGTTACGTGCATGTTGAAATTAAATTAATTTTTTTCAGATTAAGGTGGTATTAGTTCATTAATTGGTGAGGCCAAGTTTCAGGAGACTCCTTGCAGCTCCCAAAGACGGTGTAAACGTTAAATCATTATTAGTATGCTTGACTGGTGTGACGGGGTCAGAATTTGATTTTTTGGAGAAATCCAATTTAAGCTTTGGTGGAGGCAAAAATTTTATCCCATCAAGCTTTGAGTTAGTAGCTTCGGCAAATGCCTTCATGGACCACCAATCGGGAGGTGGAAGGTTCCTGAACGAAGTTTTTGTTTGTTCTGTAACGACCTTATAATGAGCGAGCCTTAGCCGAGTCTTGAGTCGTTTAGCAAGCTGTGATGTGGGTTAGCATCAATTCAAACGTGTCCTCGAATACATGTAATGTGAAAAACTTACCTTAAATGAACATTCAATATTTTGCTTTTTTGGTTGTCGAGGGAAAAGTAAAGGTGCAATTCGCTAATACAATGAAAGTCAGTATTGCTGTTTATATACATAAATGTTTGGGTAGGCTGTCTTACCTTGTCTACTGATATCGATTTTTTATGCAGACCGGGTTTATGTGGTGACGATGAGATCTTATTAGGACTTAGAGACTTTAATGGCACCCGGGGGGATTCATGTCTTATCATTGTATGCTCTCACTCTATCTCAAACTCTAAGGTCTCTAGAATATGAAGCATTCCCGAGCAGATTTCATTCTACATATATTATTTACGTCTCTTGGTCAGTGGGGTGCACGCGGTAGCCTGCGCGTGTTTACAAAACATTCTGTCTGCATGAAAACAACAGATGTAAATAATATCTCTAGCTTATATTTTATATCTGCGGGTATGACGTGAGACTCCAACAAGCCTGTGGGATAGAGTTTTTGCTCTGTCAGGGGAATACGTAGTTTACTTTATAAATGAGAGATAAATGCTGGATTTGTAGGATTCAAATAAAAATCTATGGATGTATGTATCAAAGGGTTGAAAGTGGCATGGCATCAGCATATTTTACGTGCGGATGTTAAAGGGATATGCATGTATGTATTGGGGGCTTAAAGGATGTGCATGAAGATCCTTATTTTTAATGAAAATCCCACATACACACAAACCCAACAAACATAAAATATGACTACTCAGGGAGTCACAGAGGGGTGGCAGCTGCATATAGAAAATCGGACCAATTGCTTTTAATTATGTATATGCGACTGACAAAATTCGCCACCGACTATATAAATATATACTCGAAATATAAACGAATCGTTGCAACATTCAAGCATCCGGTCAAATATTTGGAAAACCGTTGAGATGTTTCACGCGCGTGTCTGTCTTAACCCTGTTTGAGCCAGAAAAATGTAAACACGCGAGAATTTGAGACATGCTATCCCAAAAGGGTAGGTAATTGCCCTATTTGGGATAGTGCATCAAGATAAGTTACTTGAGACGGCCAAAATCTGGGGAGTTGTATTTGCGGGTTGACGAGCGGTTTTGACTTTGTTCCCGATATTTCATGTGTCCTCTACCCTTCAAAATAACCGAAGGTGCCGGTTTTGGATCACTAGGGTCCAGAATTGGACGCGTGCGTCTTCTCGGTGGGGGTTTTTCTGGGGTTGAATGTCTTTCTGACGTCAATGGTTTATCCGCCTTTTCAGTTTCTTCCGCATGACGACTCTCCTCTTTTTCATTAGCGACAGATTTCAATTCTGGTTCTGGGGCAGCTCGGTTAGGTTGTGATGGCAATGACGATGGTGATGATGATTTCTCTGGTAATGGCTCTTTGGCTTTCTTTTTTCGGAACTGCATCTCCCCACATCTGGAAAGTAGTACCTCTTCGCCCCGAACGGGTCTGTCTTTGTCATCGGTGATTACATGTTCTAGGTCATCAATCACATCCATACCTGAAACCACTCTTCCTACCACCACAACCTCATTCTTCAGCCATTCGCAATTGCGCAGAGTGATGAAAAATTGACTTGAGTTTGTATTTGGGCCGCAATTGGCCATGCAGATTAATCCTCGTTCATCCATTTCATGCCATCCTAGATTCTCATCATCAAAACAGCCTCCATAAATAGATTCCCCTCCGTGACCATCATTAAGAATATCACCTCCTTGGACTAAGTATTCTGGCGACACAATTCTATGAAACTTGGTGCCTTGGTAACATAATCGTACTCCATCTTCGTTTTCCCCCTTTTCACCTGTACATAAGGCTCGAAAACTACAATAGGAAGTTAGCAAAATCTCTATTTCCTTATGCACATCTATGATGATAATTGATACTTCGCAAATGGAGCTAATTGCATGGAATACATATTGCCCCATCTAAAAGACCAAAAATCACCCACCTCTCACATACTTTTCACAACTTTTAGGAGTTTTATCATTAAACAGTTCGATAATGACACGGCCAGAGCTGGCCCGTGAATTCAAATCAATAAATACTCGGGGCCTCATTGCATATGACTTTTTTTTTTTTTTTTTTTTTGCTTATTGAACCTGATACATAG
>PPJG02000033.1:78895-110822 GCA_003705695.2 Blastobotrys serpentis | reverse complement strand
CCGCAAGTTGCATATATTCCCCAGTCAACCAGTGAGAACACAATGGATGATAAAAGAGATAATAGTGGCAATAATGATAAGGATGAAATTAGTTCGGCACCTGCGACCAATCAACCCAAGGATAATGAGGCAATTAAAAAGGCACAAGACAATGCCCCTTTTGCATTGATTGCAGTGGCATTCAAGGAAGCAGCTCTTGACAGCCCGACATTCAGAGCTAGCATGAATCATATAAATGAACAATTTGAATCTGTTGATAGATGGCTGGATTCATTTTCAAAAGCAGTGTCACGATTATCTCAGGAAATGGATGGTAGGTTATTGCGATAAACGTTGTAACGACCTCTCGCTAACGCATTCTTTTTAGTACTTCAGGACATCGTCAATTTTCTGATTTCAAAATTTGTACCGGAGTTTGTCATTCAAGGATTGATTGATCATGATTACACAATGTTGGTGATGAGACGGTATGCAGAAGCAATGAAAGCATTTTGGACCGATATCATTGGTAAAGTCAAGGCCCAATGCAGCAAGTCACTTGCTAACATTGCTGAATTCCAAAAAAATGAAATGAGAAGTTTCAAGGAGGCTAGAAGAAACTTTGAAAGTACGCAAGCTCGTTACGATGCAGTACTATCCCGATACTCAGCGGTTTCAAAAAGTAAAGAGCCCTCGTCCTTACGAGAGGACGCATTCCAGGTATCCGAAGCTAGGAAAAGCTATATTAAGGCAAGCTTTGATATTTGTTGCATCATTGCTACGGTCCAACGCCATTTGGATACATTATTTATTGATGCCCTCGCAGAATCATGGCTATTAAAATCAAATGCTATGGGCTTGTCAGATCCGTTGTTCCACCATATTGGTTTGGATATGCATAGAGTGAAGTGTTGGTCCAAGACAATGGAAAGCTCAATCAAGAATCTTGAAGGTGAAATGTTTAGGGTGCGGAAAGAAATGGAAGACAACGCAATCGCTGATATCGCACCCTCCCGAGACTTGAATGATTACACTGCTCAGTCAGCTACTATATCACATTTCGTTCCAGAAAGCAAAAATAGTGCAAACGAGAAACATGGGTGGTTGTTTGTTAAAAGTTCAGTAAAGCCCGCTAGACAGGTTTGGGTAAGACGTTGGGGGTTCGTCAAGCATGGAATGTTTGGCTTGCTGGTATTGTCCCCGAACAAAACGTATGTCCAAGAGAGTGATAAAATAGGTGTTCTTTTATGCAATGTATCCCCTGAACCAAATGAGGATCGAAGATTTTGCTTTGAGATCAGAACAAAAGATAATACCTTGATTGTTCAGGCGGAAACTTTGGCCGATTTAAAGTCTTGGTTGCAAGTCTTCGAAACATCTAAAAGACAGGTTATTCAAAAAGAAAAAACATCTGACATGTCATTTGCATTCCAAAAGCTCCATCCCATTTTCCCTGAATTTGCATCCACTGCCAATACTTCCGTTGATACTGAATTGGTGCATGCAAGGAGTAGCTCAGATTCCAGTGGAGCATCTAACGCTTATGGGAATAGTAACAATATTCCGGCAGATCGAAACGTTAATGGCAGCGGCGTATTGACTAACAATGACGCTTCAAATATTCAGCAACTTATGACGGCCGGGAAGTCCGTATTAATTTCCCCCAGAGGTGATCAGAATGGAAAATCTGGTTCTAGTTTTAGTGCCATTGGACCTTACAGTGTTTCAATGGCGCCGTCAACTTTGATTAACTCTCCAATGCCAACTTCTATGACGATTGAATCAATTGTTGCCAGTGCATTTGTCACGCCAACAAGAGTTCCAACGGCTGCAACTGCAAACTACTGGGGATCTGTGAATTGGGGGTTATATCAAAACCAAGGACAGGTTTCACCTCCTCGACAAGGCAGTTCAGCCCAACAGTCAACATCAACTAAGAGCATGACTTCGATTTTCAATCAAAATTATCCCGACTACTATCCTGATGATTTACGGTCTCAAGATACTCAGATGCGAGCACTCTTCCTCACTTTAGTCGATGATGACCCTATGGATCGTGTTGTCCTTGTTTACCGTGCGATGCTCTCTCCAAATCCACAACAGGAACTTCCTTGTAAAGTCTTTGTTACGCCACGCAACTTCTATATTTACTCCCATGTATTAGGGTTTGTGGGCCTGCTGAAGAAACCAGTGGAGTTTTTCGTCAGTGTTGAGGGTCACGCCGGGACAGGCTACGACACACTCTATCTTTTGACTGATACGGGAACTAGTGGTATGACCAGAATTTTCCTAGATTCTGGAAGGGTCATTCAAAAGCGTCTGCAATATTTGATTGATTTATTGGATAATAATAAGCCTGACGATTTGAAAACAATTATCACTAAACTCAGAAAGCTGGGTGTTGAATCAAAGAACGATGGCACTTCACGGGGTAGTCAAGAAATTATTACCGATAAAAATGATGAAACTGCTGAAATTATTGACGATGCTGAAGGTGTTACAAACAAGAAGCTTCTACAAAAGTATTTGGTCGGGAATAAGAAACCGAAATCGGCAGAAACAACTAACTCTGTCAACCAGAATCCTGCGGCGCCTACTCAGATCGATCTTTGTAGTACAATGAAGAAGAGGGTTCTTGAAAAGGAACATGACATTTCAGCCAAGGCGCTCTTCCATGTTATGTTCGGTGAAAAATCACCAGTTTTCAAATACACCGATTCTTCACTTTATACGAGAGAACAATTACGCGTCTCACCTTGGAGAATCAGTAATTCCCATCACCTGGAGAGAGAAATTTCATACAACTTAAAATCTAATGGTGTTTTAATGGGAAATAGTGGAAATGATGAAAATGCCACCCGAGTTGCAAACCTTCAAAGAGTTGAAAAGTTGGATGAAAACTTATCCTATGTGGTTTATGATAGACGAACTCCGTGGGAGTTGCCTCATGGAGATGTCTTTTTCATATCGTCACGATTCATAATCACAAATACAGGAAGATCAAGGTCAAAGCTGGCTATCTATGTCAACGTTGAGTGGATCAGATCTCGAACTTTAATGAAAAATGTGGTTGAAAGCTTGGTTTACCATCACTTTGCAATTGAAGCAAAGACACTTTCCAAAAGAATAACTGAAAATAGAGACAAGCTTGGAAAGCGTGGTATGGCTGTCACGGCAGTCCGTCTATTTGGAAGGCTTGATGGCTCTACGAACGAAAACAAAGAGGATGGAGATTCTGCGGACGATCAGGCACCGCTTGCAGCTACTGTTACAGAGGGCCAATTGAACGACAGTTCCTCCTTGTTTGGACGGCATATTGTTGTCAGCAGGTTCAAATTTTGTCAAGCTTTGTACGAATTTTTTTCAGGATGGACTATCAGCTTTTTTTCTAGTATTCTCATGATTATTACTGGTGGTATCGAAAAGATCTGGAAGGAAGTGTCACTTCATCGCCTAGTTTTACTTGCTCTTTTTGCCTCAATGGCTTTGAATGTTTTCCTCAGCGGTGTCTCCACGACGAATTATTGGTCGGAAAAATCCGCGGTCAGTTTGTCCAAAAGTATGCACTTGGTCCCTGACTCCAACACGATTATGAAAAGAGCTCTGTATATGAGTGAGCTTAACGACCTGATAAAAGTGGGTAGTGAATTTTCAAACGAACCCTCTGGTCCATGTTATCAAAAGTTCAAGTCCCTGATACACCTAGAACCATATGATGACCAAAATTATGACTTCTCTGATTTCGGTCTTTTACCAGGAGATGAAATGAAGAACATGGATAAGAAAAGCATAATGTTTTCTCGTAAGGTTCACAATATGAGGAATGAGATCGGTTTCAAAAGGAATAAGCTTTTGGTCACAATGAAAATGCTTGACCGAATCGAAAGAGAAATAATCTTGGGAGAGTGGAGAAATTGGCTATTATCAGAACTGGAGTTATGCTCCAATATCAAAAGAGAAATGTCTTTCTCTACCGATGAAAATAACATCAGTGTGGGTATGAATTCATTGCGCGACTATTGCAATAGTTGTATGTCTGAGTGGGAATCAACATTTCAAGGAACCCGCTCATAAAGTATCTCTTCACATGTTAATCTTTATGTTTTGCATATGTATAATAATTTATACTATTTTCTTTTTCTGTTGGCATGCAGTGCTGTTGCTGTCAAAGATCATCATGTAACGTTGTCGGGAAATTCGTATAGTTGCATTTGATGGACAAAAAAGTGAAGTTTCAAAATAAATCAGCCAAAATAAGATGGCCAATTTTTCATCGAAGATATGGACATCATATACTTAGGGATATAATTACTGTGTTCAAATTTTGAAGTCGTTGGTGTTTGGGAGAAATATCTGTTGACTATCTTAATTGAATCAGGGGAAGCAAGCAGCGTAAAGTCGTTTAGAGTGCAGATGGAAGTTTGCATGCAGTAATGGCAGGAACTTACCGTGCATATCAGTATTGCATAAGTGTCACTTATGTCATGTTTCTCTTGATGTCTCATTGTAATTTGACAGGTATCAAAGTTGTTTAAACGAAATAACTATTCCATAATGAAATGATATTTCTGTGCAAAGATCAACAAACAATCTGAAAGCAACTAAACGAACGTTTGATGATCTGGGGTAAACCGTTGAGATCAGTCGCTGATCTTGGATGACGATCATTTAGAAATCAAAGACAAAAAGGAGTCAGGGGTAAGAGGCAATACGTACGTACGGCAATTGACCCGAGTAGATGAGGGGAATGTATCTATTGGTGGATTGAAAATAAGTGGAAAGTATAAAAGGAATTGACTCAAACGCCCAATTGTTTAGAAATTGAGCATCATGAAAGTTAAAAGTTGTTTGAAGTCAATTGTTTCCCTACTATTAATTGTTCCTGTCATTTGTGGTGGCCCTGTGATTCCGGACCAGGATTCCTTTTACACTGTACCACAGGACATTGAAAAGTATTCTCCGGGGGACGTATTATTGACTCGAATTGTCCCTCATGAACTTAACTTGGAAAACGTCGATTCAGCTTACCAGATTAAATATCGCACTACAGATAGTATTGGAAAGGCAACTGCCACTGTTACTACTGTCATAATCCCTCAAAACGCCAAACTTGACAGGGTTATCTCTTATCAGACGGCCGAAGACTCTTCATGGATTGGATGTGCACCTTCATATACACTTCAAACTGATGGAGATGGGACAATTCAAGATTTATTGAATCGAGGATATGTTGTCAATACGCCGGACTACGAAGGATTCAACAGTGCTTTTTGTGCTGCAATTTTGTCCGGTCAAGCTACTCTAGACTCTTTGAGAGCTGTTCAAAAAACACAAAATTTGACCGGTCTCCAAAAACCAAAAATAGTAATGACCGGGTACTCTGGTGGTTCTTTGGCGACAGGCTGGGCAGCTGAGCTACAACCATCATATGCCCCTGAATTAAATATTCTCGGCGCAGCGGTTGGTGGGTTCATTGTGAATGTCAGTGCTGTGGCCTTGAACGTAAATAAACAATTGGCTGCTGGTTTTGTGCCAGCTGGTCTTTATGGGCTTGCTACGGAATATTTCGAAATTGCCAGGTTAGAAATTACAAATTTAAAAAATGATAGGGCACTATGGTTCAGGAAAGTCCTTGACCAATGCGTCACACATGATTTGATCGATTTTGTTTATCAAGACGTTTTCAGTTACTGGAAAGATGGTGAGGGAATCATGTATAGACCTGAAGTTCAAAAAATCATGAAAGAAATTACAATGGGATCTCGAGTTCCCAAAATTCCAATGTATGTCTATCACGGGCTGAAGGATGAGATTATGCCTTACAAATATGTCGATGAAACAATTGATAAATATTGCTCAATGGGAGCAGATATTGAGTATACTAGGAATCCTGATACTTCACATACCCAAGAATCAGCTGTTGGTTGGAACTATGCTCTAAGGTGGTTGGAAAATAGATTGGAGGGTAGGAACCTCACCAGAGGATGTACGACGAAAACAAATGTACAAACTACATTATCTTTGGCGGCAAGGTCACTCCCTACTTCATAATAATATACCCAACACTAACTACGTAATCAATTGTAATAATTAATATCCTGATCAAATTTTTAATAACTTTTTAACAATAATATTTCATCAAATTGCATTTTGCTCAACTCATTATAAATTAAATAATATATTAAAACATGTACAAGAATAGATATCTATAGTAAAACAAATTTTTTCATCTCTCATATTAATTTTGTTGACCATAGTTTGGCTGTTGTGGCTGTTGATGCATTAATTGTGTTTGGGAGCCATTATGAGCCTTTTCATAACCTTCTTCAACGATATCATGCTCACCAACGATTCGCAAGAATACTTCTTCTAATGTAGTAGATGCAACGGAATAAGATTCGATTCCAAGCTCTTCCTTGTAATGTTCGAAAAGCTTGAAGATATCAGAGACTTGAATATTGCCATGAACTGGGACAGACATCTTAATTTGACCTTGATACAATCTGTCACCAATTTCCGATCCAGGTAATTGATTCTGGATCCATCTGACAAGATTCATCATTTCATCATGACTAGTAGCTGGCGCGGATTTACAAACAATGTGAACGTGGTATGCCTTTCCGTGAATATTTCTCAATAAGTCAGTTGAACCAACAGTCAACATCTTCTTTGCCAGAATACCGGCTCTGTTGGCAAGCGCGTCAGCTTCTTCCATTGAGTGGGTAGTCAAAACAATAGAACGGCCGTGAGCAACTCTGGAAAGTGTTCTCCACATGATACGTTTTGCAAAAGCATCCATACCACTGGAAGGCTCGTCTAATAACAAGACGGATGGGTCACCAATCAATGCAATACCCAATGACAACTTTCTCTTATTACCACCACTCAATTTGCTGGCCATTCTATCTCTGAATCTCTCAATTCCCACAGCTTCAATAATCTTGTCGACATGATATTGAATATTAGTCAATCCTCTCAACTGTGCATAAAACTTCAAGATTTCTACCACCTTCATTTTATCCATTGCATCAAATTGTGGGCAGACACCAAGGCGACTTCTAGCATGGGTCTTGTGTTTAGCAACAGAGATACCATTAACAAGAATTTCACCTTCAGTTATTGGAACTTCACCACGAATCATGTTAAAAGTAGTAGTTTTACCAGCACCATTTGGACCTAACAAAGCGAAACATTCACCATTTCTGACTCCAAATGTAACGTCATCAGTAACGGCATTCTTTCCATAAACCTTGGAAACATGTTCCAGCTTTAATCCATCATCATAGGTGGTTCCGCTATTTTCAACCTTGTTAATTTCATCCAAAACTTCTGATGGGACACTCTTCTTCTCTGCTGCGAATCCGCCGTCGGTTTCGTGAGATCTTTCTTTCTTCAATGAAAGTCTTTCCTTCATAGCTGCGAAGTTTGGTCTATAAGAGCCAGATTCCCACCATAAGATAAAGGCAAAATATACCAAGATTTGGCCAATGAGGTAAACATATGGACCACCGTAAACGACCATGTTTCCAAGATAATCGATTTGGTCACCATTGTTATCACAAATCACACCGAACAAATTCAAGCAGACGAATAAAGCTCTCGACATAGGAATGATTGGTCCAAGAATACTCATTGTGAAATGAACATACAAAAGGTAATCTGGGATATACTCAGGACTTGCGTAAGCTTCGACACAAAGGTAAGCCAAGAGATAGAGGAGGAACAAAATGGATTGGAATGCAGCGACCAAGGCGAATGAGGCTAGTTGAGAGCGTGCGAATAAGGATACGACATATGCAAAAAGAACTCCAGCCAATCCATACAACACAAAAACACCATACAAGTAACCCAAGCCCAAGATGTGGCTTGTGGCTGTACCAATCACAGCAATCATGATTCCACCACTAATAAGCCAAAGTACCCAACTGAACAAAGTGTACGAAACCCACAATGGAAGCATCTTCAAACCATTAGAATATTGCATAGCACGAACTTTGCTCATCTTTTCGAATGTAGGGTATAAACTGGCAAAAGCTGGAGCAACACCAAGAGCGAGACCAAAGTAACCAACAAATTGAAGTGTTTCACCAGTTTTCTGGGACCAAGTATCTTGGAAAGGCGAATAATCAGTAATAAGGGTCACTGTACCGTTCATGCGAAGATTGTTAAGGTAAGTCATCATGCTTGTTGCTTCAAAAGCACCTAAGGAACCAGAGTCAATTTGGTATGCAAGGGTTGGAGGATCCAAATAAGCTGCACCAGGGTACATTGTGGTATGATTTTTCTTTACTAGGTCCTTGAAAGCGTTGAAGGTATCCACCAAGCCATTTCTTTGGTTCAAGAATCCCATTACCTGAGGCTGAGTGACGTTGTCAGTTCTGCTGAGAACGTTTTGCATAAATGACTGTAACCCTTTTTGAGTATTATTATAGGTTGTGGCTGGACCAGTTGCGTGATCAATTGCACTATAATTGAAAAAGGTGTATTGTTGGTCCGTCAACTGATTCTTTGGAGCACAACCAGCACCTCTAAACGAGGTCAAGAAAGTTCTGACACCAAGAGCAACAACGATAGGGAGTAAAAATGCAACAATGTCTGGAATCGGATTTCTTCTAAACACAATCAATCTTTTCTTGATCATTGTGATTGTTTGTTGGAGCATTCCGGTTTCAACTCTAGTCTGCTCAACTGTCAAGCCTTCAGCAATTCTCTTGGCAAAAGTATTGCTTACCAGGGTGTCTTCATCTTCAGACATTTCAAAAGAGGTGTGACTCTCCAAAGGATCAACGTCAGAGGCATTAATATCGTATGCAGCAGCGGACTTAACATGGTCAGCCTTTGCTACCTTCAAAAACACGTCTTCCAATTGAGGGCCAGCAACTCTATACTGTCTGTTGTCTCGTTCTAGTTGGGTGATGGTATCCAAAACTTCACGAGCAGTTCCCAGTTCGATGATTTCTTCATGCCCGGTACCATGTTGAGCTACAAACACTCTGTAGCCACCACCCAAATTATCCTTAAGGTGAACTGTAGTACCCTCAGCCTTGAGATTACCTTTGGAAAGAATGGCAATTTTGTCAGAGAGCAGATCGGCTTCATCCAAGAAATGTGTGGTAAGAATGATACTGACCGAACCTTGCTTGGCCAAAATGATATCCCAAATCTTTCTTCTACTGATAGGATCCAAACCAGAAGACACTTCATCAACACAGCAGACGTTACTTCCACCAGCAAACATGACAGCTAATTGCAACTTACGCTTTTGGCCACCACTTAAGCTGGAACTCCAGTGGTTTTGCTTAATACCCAAGTCACAGTGCTCAACAAGTTCTCTTGTAGTTTCTTTAACTCGATCGGATGGAACACCCTTGAGTTTGGACCAAATTTCGACGTGTTCATTAACGGAAAGTTTATCCCAGAGGACATTCTTTTGTGGGCAGATACCAAGTTTACTACCAGGGCTCAATACGATGTAACCATCAGTTGGTCTTTGGATACCAGAGATCATTTCCAAGGTTGTAGTTTTACCTGAACCATTAGCACCCAAAAGACACATGATCTGACCTTGACCGACATCTAGAGAAATGTGATTGACAGCAACAACAGATGGCTTCTTCCTGAACATATTTCCAACCTTGTATCTCTTATAAAGGCCATTGATCTTGACAGAATTTTCTGCACCGGCATGAGTGGAAGTGACGGGTGGCTTATGGGACCCATGAATGAGTCTCTCCGAAACGAAGGCTAACAAAAAGAAGAAGAAAATTTGGAAAGCTGCACCGATAAAGATGATATAGAGCTGGATCTTAGAATCTGGAGCTTCTTTGAACATATTGGTTGCCTGAGAAATTTTTTGGAATCTGGAGATTGTGGACATGAAGTAAGAGTAGTTGGATGGAGGAAACAAAAAGGACAGGATGTAAATGGCATCCAACTGATCTCCAGAGTTTTCTGGAACTCTGGTTTGAATGGTAACACCAATGGCCATAATAACACACACACCTGAGGATATGATACCAGAGATATGAGAATTTGTGAATAAAGTACCCAAGAAGATTGCGAAGGAGACCATGGCAAGACCTGCCAAGATATGGTACAAGATCAAGATTGCCAAAGAACAGTCCATGTAAACGACTTGACTGTACACCACAGGGATCAGGATCCAGGAGAGCAAGTAAACTGCAGAAAAGGATATGTGATAAGAGACGAATCTGGCCAGGTTGTTGACACCCATGCAGGATAACAAGTTTGCCATTCCGATTTCACGTTCCAAAGCGACAGCACCAGTAAGGTGATAAATCACACCAATCATTGCAATAAACAAGGCTGGAGCAATCCAGTTGATTGTAGTTTTGGTGAAAACTCTGTTGGTTTCCTGTTGGTTTTGGTGTTCTGTTTTCTTAGTATAGGACATCGAATTTGGAACTCTGGTCAAGCCGGTGATGGCGCTGTCCACAGCCCATTGTAATGGAAGGATCCAGGTGTCCATATCGGAGTCCTTGGCTGGGATGTTGACATATTTAAGACCGGAATTACTTCTAATGGTGTAGTTGTAGACCTTTTTGTCCAGGTCAATGTTATGCCATTCAATCGCACCATAGCAGTGACCAACACCTTTCAAGTTTTGATTACAAACCTTTGGGACTTCGTCCTTACTCTTCAACGCATGGATTTGGTCCTTAGGGACGTCTTTCAATGCAACATTCATGATTCTATGCATTTCATCAGTTAATTGACCTTCGTTAGCATAATAAGCGACTTTTCTGGAGCCGATTTTATCTTTCATTAGAGGTAGTTGGAATGGGTCGGAAGTACCGAAAACTGTGTAAGGTACGAAGAAATGCTTTGCTTCAGTCTAAAAAAAATTGGACTTTGTTAGTGATTTGAAATAAAGGATTGACACCAAATTGTTTTGGTTGCTGTTGTACTACTCACCATAAAGACAATGAACGCAACTGGTAGTAACAAGGCACGGACAAGTGTCCAGAACCAAGATCTCTTCATTAAGAGCATGTTCTTTTTAATGAGAGCTTTTATCTGATTGAGCCGAACCCCAGGGGTTGCGGTCTCGTATGGAGTTTGGTCGAACTCCCCGCTTTGTTTTGACATTTGATATTAGAGAGATTAGTATAAACCTGTCATGCAAGGACTTGTCGAAAAAACAATAAAAAATGAGAATTGAAAAACAATAGAGAAGATGTGTTAGAAAACGAAAGACTAGAAATTCAAGGGTATATGATATGGAGAATTTGCGTCGTTAAGAAAAATGGATAGCTTTCTTTTTTTATTGATCGACCGCCTCGTAAGGCCTTATATGTGATCTCCGCTCAACTTCCCTTATCAGAAGAATATTCACATGTGAAATTCTTTGAGCTGCTTAGCTGCACAAGAAGCGACAGTTCATGCATAATTAATTCTGTGACTTTATAACCTCTTGAAAGATTTCAGCGAGCTTTGTCTCCTGGTCTTTTTTTCCAACAATTATATCTCCAGATTCTAGAACCTATCAAAGGTATTCCATACCGATTGACCTGTCTGCGATTACCGTTGTTTGATGCCTCCTGTCATCGTTCCCCTGACACAATCCAACTCTATACCCCGCCAGTTGATCTTTGCTTTAATAAGTAAGACTGGTAATGCAGAGACCTAACCCCACCAATTTCCGTATTAGGGAAAGAATGTCGATCAGTGATTCGCATACAATTATTTTATTTTTCTATATGAATTAAAAGGGGGGTAACGAAGAAGAGTAGTTCATCGGCATTATTCTGTTGGATGATTGCCGCTGAAAAGTTGAGATCCTTTCAGTAGAACTGAATTACTTTCAACAAGTATCAGATTTCTGCGGAATTGTGGATTGTCTTGTGTACTTTTTTGTCGGTGCCGATTAAATAGTTGTCAGCATATTCTATGCGTAGCTTGGCCAACATCCCGAGACAAAAAGAATGTGATCATGCAGGTTCCTCGGACATCCACAAACCCCTCATTCTCTCACCTAACTATCCAACTTTTCATTGGAATAAGATTAGTGACGAGCGAGAGTGATTTTTTTTTTTTTTTTCTTTTTATTCATCCGCTTTAGTGGCTATGGGAGCGGGATAAGCCTTCAACGGGGATTCTAGTGATACGACCCGTATATCCACTGCATGGAAGTTCAAATCTGGGGAACCTGTATGGAAGTTTGTTTGGGCTGCTGTTTTACTGAATGTAAGAATGATTTCAGCCGACTACAGAATTATTAAATCCCTATGGAATGATTCGATTCAGGGGTACATTCCTTTCACTCTGTCAAATTTTTTGGCACAAATTTAATTTAATATTTTTTATTTTTTTTTTCTTCTTGAATATTATGGTCTTGTTTTTGCCTATCAATTTTTCAAGTCGTTGGCAGCGCCATCATCCGCTAACTTCAAAGACTATGTCGATCTGGACATCTAAAAGTAATGTGAAGTAGAATTATACATGGGATAAAAATAAAATAAAAAAAATAAACGGCTTCTGCAAGCGTTTAAAACAAAATGATTGGTGATAACTCCAGAAACGGAAGTGTGGCTGTCGTGCACTACTGATACGACTCTCATGCACACGATCGGCTCCTTCGGAAAAATTTTCATCCCGACAAAAGCATCAATGGGTCAGCTTGTAATAATTTGGTTTATCTATAACGGTCCGGCGAACAAGGGTCTCTCTTTCATGTGGGCCCACCTTGTTTATACAGCTACATAGCATTTCGTTAATTTGATTGACAACAATGTCTGCAGCTCAACTGTGTTCTTCAATGCGTTACCTGATACAATCATGTTTGATAATCATGCACATTTGTTAAACCCGGCATTTAGGAGCGCCCAATATACGCAAAATGAAATAAAATAAAATAAATCCCATAAATAGTACTTGCAATAGCCTAATCTATAGATTATTTTTGTGCCAAGTCCTCATTGATACATATCTAAGTGGGACCCAACTGTCCAAGAATACCATGTGAAATTTAGCACACAATCAAACGCCGAGACAGTCTCGACCTTGTTCCAAGAAATCTAAAACATTGAAGACTCTTTTAGTATGGGGTCAACCGGGGGGCCGTTTCCCTGTAAACCATAGTAGTATTATTTTCACTGTATTAAAAAAATAAAATAAGTTATCTAGAAAAAGACAATCAAAGCATACAAGGAGACCAAGAGTGTGGTGGTGATTCCTCCCCCATAAGGTTCCAATTGGGTGCCCATACCGGTCAATTGCTCAATTTCAAAGTCGGAGGGTTCAGCTGAGTTTTGTCTTTCTTCCTCAACCAGTCCATCCCCCGTCTCTTCGTAACCATGGATCGCCTTTCCTCCTGCAACACTGTCGATGATTTCATTAGTTGACGCCGGTACATTAGCTATAATCGACCCCGAAAAGTTGTTTTTGGTGGTCGGAGTGCCTGACTGATTGTGGTTCTTTCGCATTGGCGATGATGACGAGACGGCCATTGTGCTATGGTTGGTTATCACACCCTGGCTATGATTGAATGTCGTATTACTGTTTGCGATTGTTCTAAAAATGTTCTTCGTGCTGCGTTCTCTATCATAAATCAAGTGTGAATCCAACCCTAGGAGCTTATTGCTGGAGTTTTGGCCCCCAAGATCTAGTACGGATCCTACTGGACCAACCGCAACCTCCTCAGACTCGTCTCCAGAGGGAACAATTGTGTTTTCGGCTACCCTACTGTTATTAGTACGGTCCAAATCTGGGGAAACAGAAGCTGTTGCAATGGCCATGGCCCCAGTCGCCCATAGTGGGTTAGAAATGGCGTTACTTTGACCAGGAAGTCGAGAAACATCCCACATCGGATCCATAGCTGGCTCTGGGGCAGTGACGGATGCTGCTGCTTGAGGTGACTGTTCGGTCTTGTCATCAACCTCTGCCAGTCGTCCCGCATTACTTGCTGAAACAGAGTCAGCACCTGCCATTGGAATGGCGGCCGCCGACGTCACTGGCTTTTCTTGATCATCACCAGCCTGGGGAGACTCAAAGAAAAACTCCGAGGCCCAAGAAGGGTCAATTGAGTTGTTTTCTTCTTGTTGTGGCTCCCCGGCACTATCCCTCTCTGCACTCGCATCATCTGATCGAGAAGACTCCGCTACTTGGTGTTTCGCATTTTCTGCCAAGTTTGAGACGGCCCATAATGGATCTATGGAAGGTGACCCGTCAATCTTAGGAAGTCTTGGGAGGTCCCACAAAGGGTCAGAGCTATTGGTTTTATCAGCCTGCATCATCATGTCGTCTCCAGCGGCAGGACCGTCCGTATTTGGTGGCAGTGATCGTGGGATTGCAGTGTCAGACTGATAGATAGTTGGCGACCTCAACCATATATTACTGGTGGCGGATTCTACCATGTCTATACCACCCTCTAAAATTTCGCGAAATGGACCAAGCTCTCCCTCAGGGGTCACGACATCTGCTGGGCTTACGCTACTGCTGCTGGCAACATCAGATGATTCTACCTCTGTCGCAGAACTACTAGGGGTGGCTGTGGTCGTAATAGTTTCGCCAGATACAGACACAGTGCTGATGGAAGTCACAGTGCAACTTGCACAAGTTGGTTCCGAAATGGATGTTGGAACAGTGGCTGTCGAAGTATTATGGGGAGAAGAAGAGGAAGCTGGTTCGTTCGGTCCGCAGCCGTCTGTAGGGTTTGTAGCGACATAATCACTTGCAGGCTTTGCACCGGGGATGGTACTTTCTATCATTTCAAGGTTTGACTCTTCACCAGAGTCAGTGGCAGCCTGGGCAAGAGAAACCTCTAAATCCTCAAGGTCAAAAACGACGTAGGCTGAACGCAAAAAGGAATTACCCAAGATGGCATCATTCCGAGTCTTTACGGGTGCAAAGCCCAAAATACACATTTCTTTGCCCTCGCCATTTAACAAGGGTTTGCCATTGTTCAAAATTGCCGGATATAAAGTTTCTTTTGCGCTGACCCTAATTGGCACCTTTGAAAAATAATATGTGATGTACTGGTCTGGAGACGGGGCGTCGCACGCCAAGAGATAACCGCCCGCTTCTGAGGAATATTCTGCATCCAAGCCCTGAGCGATTCCAGTGACAGTTTGCTCAGGGAGATATGTTAATGTACTACCGGAATCGAGAAGAGCAGTTATTCCTTTCCCGTCATCGACATCCTCCTCGTGGCACCCGTCCTTACTCACGGTGATGCGCTCGGTTTCAATGGTAAATTCGACTGGCCTTTCATGTCTGGCAGGTTTAAGATTGACCAAAGGAACTGTCCACAGTCCACCAGTGTATTTTGAACTATCAACTCCACCAAATACTAAACTTCCCTTTTCGGCGGTCGCACTATTCGTGAAAAGTGAATAGGCAACCTTATTTATATGACCCTGTTTTTTCAGTAGAATTGGTAAGTTATCATATTCAAACATTCTGGACCCATTTTTTGCCTTTGTGGCTTCATTTCCCTTGAGACCAACACCTAAGATTCCAATGGTGGAATTGGCGAGAGACCCAATTCCAAACCCCATGTTGTGAACCGTCACGTCGCCCAAAGTCAAATCATCTTCTCCAAAAGAGCCCTCGGCAAATGTGTGATCACCGTACTTAATTCTGAATCCATCATGCACATTGGTGAACGAAGATGACAATTCGTGGTCGAAAACCCCAGTGAGAGAACAATCAAATTCATTGGTCGCATTGAAAGTCTTGTTATTAAGTCTATTGCTTGTGCAGTAGGGATCTTTTCCATCTAGAACCCACATATCAGATGATCCAGTGTCAATCAACAATTGCAATTGTTGGGGTGGATTTCCTAATCCCGCATCTATTCTATAGTAATATTGTTCATTGATAGTAGGTTGGACGATATAACTGGAATTCCTCTCCCCCACTTCAATTGCATTCAAATTCCAATTTTCATAGAGCGTTCCAGTCCGTTCTTTGATGACCGAGAAAGGAAACTCAACATAGCCGGTGCTTGGTGGGTGAATCACTCTAGCGACGGCAGAGCCGGTACAACAAACAAGATTCAACCAGACGCAAAGCTTCATTCTCCTGTGACGTAAGATGTAAGAATCTGGCCCTGAAGGAATCAATGATCTTCGACAATCGGCAAAAACACCACATTATATTGTTCAAACTAACGCAAATTGAGTAGTATTCTTGGTTTAATCTCTACGTTCAATTAGTCTAATCCAAAGATCTGAGATCCATCTATGGTTTTTTGCATGAATGCGCTAACTAACCTAATTTCTTTTCGCTATCAACTAATCTTATTTCCAAGCTTGGTTGTCCTTAAGGAGGGACATTCAATTCTTAGCACAAATTTCGTATCTGGCCTGCATCAAGGTACATCATATGTTAATAAAATGAAAGATTAACAAGAGTATTGGGGACACCAATATTCAGAGTTGTGCAAGCATAATTACCAGTACATTGGTGTTCACAGTCTGTGGGGTAGTTTCCCATCAGAAAGGGCCCTGAGTCCCGCGGAACAAATCCCGGCAGGGGTTGTTGTGTGGCAGGTAGCGGATTTATCGGCCTCCGCTGATAAGCGCATGGGGGAAACCGCACAAAAGTGGAGGTTGGGAAAGATATAAAAAGATTGATCCTGCAGCAAATTTTCGAAGATATTATTAAACGTTTATAATAACGATGAAGGGACTATCTGAGGGTATAGATTACCCGAACGAAAAGGGAGAAATAATTATGGAGCCATTGCGCCCTCAATCTTCAAGTCTTGGCCGTAAGGCAGCAAGGTTTGTGACAGCCGGTGCCGCTTTGTGTGCAACAGCACTCTTAGGTTACCACTATAATCAACAATTAGGAGATAAGCCGTTACTCAATTACATTAATACGGACGAAATCTGTCAGCAAGTCTCACGGCTTGTCCCTCAGGGTGATAGCCTCGGCGATATTAGTCGATTCAACACTCAAGAGTATCGAGACTATTCTTTAGGGGTCTATTCTGGAGCAGTCAAAGTTCCAACCGAAGTTTATGATGATATGGGGCCCGTTGATGAAGATCCTCGGTGGGATGTTTTCCCAAAGTTCCATGACTATCTCCGAGAAGCTTTTCCGCTGGTTCATGAAAAGGCCACAGTTGAAAAGGTCAAGAACAATGCGCTGTTGTTCACACTTCAGGGATCTGATGATTCATTGCGCCCACTGGTTATCATGGGCCATCTCGATGTTGTTCCAGTTCCAGAGGAGACTGTGGAACGATGGACTCATCCCCCGTTTTCCGGCCATTTCGACGGTACATATGTTTGGGGACGGGGATCTAACGATTGTAAGAACGATGTTATTGGAACTTTAGAGGCTCTCACTGCCCTTCTGGAGCAAGGATTTGAACCAAAGAGAACGGTAATTGCCAGCTTTGGTGCTGATGAAGAAAGTGGTGGCTATGGTACTTCGCAATATCTCGGTGAGCTCTTGCTTGAGCGTTATGGAGAAGACTCGGTATTTATGATTGTCGATGAAGGTGGTGGTGTGGCAGAAATCGATGGCAATTTGGTTGCTGCTCCAGGAACTGGTGAAAAGGGCAATATCGAGATCCACGTAAAAATTAACACCAAGGGCGGTCATGCATCAGTACCACCAGACCACACAGGAATCGGAATCGCCGCTGACTTTGTCACCATGCTCGAAGCCAATCCCTATTCCCCAGTATTGACCGAGAAATCTCCATTTTTCGAAACCGCGCAATGTCTGGCAAAGGTTGATAGTTCCATGGACCCTAAATTGAGACAAGACATCTTCAATATGGGAAGGAATACTCATGCAAATCACAGAGTTGTTGATGCCTTTTCCGATGATATCTCCTATAGATATCTTATCAGAACCAGTCAAGCAGTTGACATCATCAATGCTGGTGTAAAGATCAATGCTCTTCCCGAAGAGGTTAACTTATTTATCGATTCGAGAATTAACGTTGAATCCACCTCTGAAGAGGTAATCAGCAATTTGAGCAATCTCGCTAAAGATTTGGCTCAGAAATACCATCTTAAGGTCGAAGCCTTCGGAGAAGAAATCTGCGATTGTACTGAAGAAGGTATTGATGGTGGTCTGTTGGTCATCAACACTCCGACATCAATTTTGGAACCAGCACCAGTCACCCCAACCGCCGGGAATCCCACTTGGGATATTTTGGCTGGCACCATTAGACACGTTTTTGAAGACTTCTATGGGACCTCCAACGGTCCGGTCACCGTTGCTCCAAGTATCATGTCTGGTAATACTGATACCAAGCATTATTGGCCACTTACTAGAAACATTTACAGATTTAATCCAACCAGAGCTAACACCGCCTTCAATGAGCACTCGATTGATGAACGCGTTGACCTCAGTTCTCACATTGAAGGTGTTGTTTTCTACTATGAGTTGATTAGAAATGTTGATCAATTTGACGCCAATTAGCTTCGTGTAACTTGCTTTTTAATGACGTATCAAATGTATGAATATTTTTACATTAAGAATGGAAATATTCCACTAGTCTGATCTCCAAAGATCATCGAGGCGGTCCCTTATTTAGATCGATCGACGTTAGAATGAAGGGCTGAGCAAGGGGTTGATTTTACAACCTGCAATTCATATTGATCACAAATATTTAATGTTTTTCGATAGTCATTGTTATTACTGGTTTATAGATTATTCAACCTCGGATATAGACATTTGTTGTCGAAACATGATGTCTTGTTGATGTAGTGTTAGCTTGTAGAAATGCTATACCGCTTAGCTAGTTTGTATATATCATGCAAATACACTTTGTATATATAGTTCAAATTCTGTTGCTTGGAGCATACAATGTTATCTATAGAACTCAATGACGCATAGGGAGATTATACATATGAATGAAATTGTAGTAAATCAATTGACAAGAGGGGAAACATTCGATATATCAGTTATCTACTCACAATGAACAAAAAAAACCTTGAGCTCATTATAGTGGTTCCTGCGGCTGTAGTTTTCGCGTCGCTGATCTAGATTTGTCAGCTTAAATTAGGAGGCTTATTAAGAAGCAGGTAACCTACTATCCAACAATCGAAAGCACATCATTTTTAGTTGACTACAGGAAATAGGACCTACAGGCTGTTAACAAGCAGCTAACAATCTACAATCTGTTGGAATAGACATATATACACATACAAATGTCAGATCACGAGTATCAATTCAATGTCACAATGACCTGTGAAGGTAAGAAGAGCCAAGCGGTTAATGAATATACTTATTAATTAAATTGTGATTTAGGCTGTTCTGGAGCTGTCGATAGGGTTTTGAAGCGTTTAGAAGGGGTCAAAACTATTGAGATTTCATTGCCTAAGCAAACCGTGAACGTCAAGACAAGCCAAGATTTGTCGTATGACAAGGTATTAGAAACTATTAAAAAGACTGGCAAGACTGTGAACGGGGGAGAAACTTTAGCTTAATCTATGTAATATTATCACTATACAGTGGTCGATCAATAAATAGTATAAAAGTGATGCTGACTATTGGCGAAGGAAAGGGTTCAATTCTCACCCAAATCAATGTCCCATACCCAGTTTTCTATATCTGAGTTTATCTTTTCTTCAATATTCTCGCCATCACCGGCTGCGACTCTCAATACCAGTTCATTAAGATCAGTACTGCCCAAAATATCAACATGCTCAGCAGTTTTAGCCCCCCCTCGGATGTCCAGCCTATCGGGTTGGTGGGGCAGCTCAACAACCTTGACTTGACTGTTACCAGGATTGAACTTTGAATTCTCATCCTTCCATCTATGGCACATTGTATGGGTAACAAGGGAAATAGTACCGTCTCCTTCGCCCAGAACAACCGCATCTGGATCATTGCGCTGAATAGTAACGTTAAGATTGGCCTCAACATCTGATTCATCTTGATAGTAATATGATCTTTCAGTTGGCTTGCCAACACCATAGAAACAGTAGATCTTCATATCAGGAGCATTGGGAAGGGCAACCTCTAATGGATTGACCCATTTGGATGGGTCATTTTCATTGGCTTGAACCTCCTTCTTGGTTCTGGCAATCCCATTTGAATATGATTCCTTGGACCTTTGACTGAACCAGTCTGGAGTTTGCTGATACAGATAGTCAATGGATTCAGAAACTGTGAGATTCTTTGCAGAGAATTCAGAAAGGGACTCTTTAAATCGGATGAAATTACCATACGAGATGCTGCTGTTCATGGTATCATCTGGTGCTCTATTCAAACCACCCCAAATCGCGTCACCACCTTTAGGCAACATACTGGCAATCCCACCAAAAGTTCGTAACATATCAGCACGTTCCCTTCGAGAGAAGAACTTTTCCAAACCGTAGACGGCCAACGCATTCAACTGGACAGTATCCCTCATTTCACCGCTCAGCAGAGCTACAATAGCCTTTGGCGTGCCTAGCATGGACCCAGAGACATCAACATATGACTCAATATAATCATTAACCCATGTCTTTCCACCATTTCCATAACCCTTACCTTCAGCTTCGACCCACTTCAAAAAGTAGAAAATGACTTGGGAACCCATAGAATGTCCTGTGAGCACTGTCTTGAACCCGGTGGCTGCTTTATTCTGTTCAATCCTCCTTTTTAGTGAGCTGAAATAGCCGTCACGACGTTCCAAATCAGGATAGGCCAATCTCCAATCATATGATGCTAGGAACATGTTATTACTGTCATAGCCTAAGGCGGCCAAGTTTTCCAACACCTTATTCCAAATCCAATAACCAGGGACGAAGAAGTCCGCAGCTTCCATTCCTTGGGCAGCCCTCATCTTGAACCCAGGGGGATCCAGCCCAGTTAGAGGGTCAAGCATAATGTGCTTCAACCAGCATTGCTTATCTAGCAGCATCGTTCTGATCATGGACCAGCTGCCCCAAAGGCGCTTCCGGAAATAGGACTGCGAAGGACAGTCCTCAGTGCCTTCCAATCCCCAAGATTCCAACCCAGTTGATATAACACCAGGAATAATTACAACGGGGTATTTCTCCGTTTTACCCTCGGAACGCAGATAATTACCCACAGCAAATGAATCCGGACGAACCGCATGATGCTTTTCAATATCTTGTGCTTCTCGAACAATGCCCATTGGAAGAAAGTCTCGAAATTCTCCCACAATTGCATCAAATGAGAAATCATTCAGCATTTCCATTGTAACGAAATCTTGATTCTGGGCCGTGTACCAAGCTATGGCCACTCCAAAAATCAACCCGAAAACAAACACAAATCTTTTACTTTGGGTCAATTTCCATTCCTTGCTATGCTTGCTGCGATGGTGTCTTTTCAATGATTTTCTACGTGGTAGTCTTTCTTGACTTTGATCAGGGGTGGTAAGTGATGAAGACTCTGATGAGCTTTCGCTGCCGCTGCTTTCAGATTCACCGCCATTTCGATTTACTTCGATTAGATCTTCTATTCCTTGAGGAATTCTTCTCTGTCGAAGGTGTCTGGCATTTTCACTTTCGCCATGATCCTTTGATCTATCACTCGCCATAGAGAACGATGTTGTCTATACGTATGTATTTCTGGGTTGTGCAATTTTATTTTTCACGC
Organism: Blastobotrys serpentis; assembly: GCA_003705695.2. Classification (NCBI taxonomy): domain Eukaryota; kingdom Fungi; phylum Ascomycota; class Dipodascomycetes; order Dipodascales; family Trichomonascaceae; genus Blastobotrys; species Blastobotrys serpentis. Next base: position 89,303 of record PPJG02000033.1, on the reverse strand, counting down.
GGAAGGAATAACAAGGGTCCGCCTCACGTTCACAAAGCATTTCCTTCACAAAAAAATAAAAGTGAAAAAAGAAATTACAACCAGGCTCTGCTAGATACGCGGCATCAGCGGCGCAACCCTCAGCACCAATTAACTACCATGGTACTTTCTATATATACATATATATATATATATATGCAGAAGCTCTTTCTCACGTGATATTTATAACTTGAAAATTATTAAAACTACTCGAAACAATAGCATTTTCATTAATGGACACAAAGGGTTATCTAATTTTCCATGATTTTGATATAATATTATCAATTGACTACATATAAGTATTTAGTCAGTCAATTATGGCTAGTTTACAACGACGACCGTTACTGGTATGCTGACGGAGATTGTGCGATTGACAAGAAGTCCAAGGAAGTAATTGGCCAAAAGCAAACCACATTTTCCCTAATGGCTTCTTTTTAAGCGTCAAATTGCTGAATTTATATTGAAATGAACATACCACAATAAATGAAGAAACCTTATGATGTTAATATATTTCAAGCACACGCCATAATCAGGTAGCACTTAACTTTAACTAAAACAGGAGAATGACAGTAGAAGTTTGGTAGTTGTAATAATATGCATCTAAAATTAGATCTTTAAAGGACGCAAAGTGTTGTGATTATTGAAAAATTTGAGCTCTGATTAAATTCGCTGATTAACGTTCCAGAAACCGAAAAGGATGAGGAAACCAAATGCAATTGGCCCATGAGGCATTGACAAAGAAACATTAGAAAAGTTTGAGTGCAAATTCTATATGTGTGAAGAGGTCAAGCGAAATCAAGTTAATTATTTTTCTGGTATATTTTCTACCGCAATATTATTTGAGCTATGTATAATTTCAGTAAATGCCACAGTCTTACAAGTAGGTCGTAAAATAATTAAAATCAAGCCTTGAGACAGGTACAAAAGATACAGGTTTTTAAATTTGACAAGTATCAGACGTAGAAGATATATATAAGAGCCATGTTCTATCGTTGATATAATTGTATCGGTGCTTCAAAACCACGAGAAATGTTATCCTTATCCAACCAATTGATTCCAGGCCAATTGACTGCCGTTCCCCCAAAGCTTGATGCGGTTATACATGAATACCGTGTGGGGGAGTTTGCTGGAAACCTGGAGCCCGCAAAATTACTTGATGACCTTGCCAGAATGGTAGGTCTTCAAAGCGGTAAGACAGAGTTTGTTCATGTTGCAGAGAAAAGATCACCGCAAGAAGAGGACAATGATAGGAATAACGATAATGATCAGGATGGCAATGATAGGGACGACAACAATGATCAGGATGGCAATGATAGGGATGACAACAATGATCAGGATGGCAATGATAGGAATAATCAGGGTGATAATAGGAACAATCAGGGTGGCAATAATAGGTATGATCAGGGTGGAAACAATAGGGATGATAACAACGATCAGGATAGCAATGATAGGGATAACGACAATCACCGAGGCCAACAAAATAACCAAGGTCACCAGCACCGGCAAACACGCCAACAGGTTCAAGGAGCCGTCACTTCTGGCGGGGTGATGGTGTCTACATCGTTGGCCTCTCTACCTCCGAGCACGCGGTCAGTAGTAACATCAGTAATTGCTCCAAGTCCAGCAGCAACAAGTATCCCACCCCAAGTCCAGGCAGGAGGAAGTGGCATGATAACTATCCCAACGTATTTGGTTATTGTTACAACTGTCACGGCTATTATAATTGGACACGCTCTTTAATTCGCTTTTAATTCAGGTACGTTACGTTTTTGCTTCATTTCTTCTAATACACCAACATTTATATACACATATATGTTTGAAATATACATAGCACTAAAATACATACATCAAAATATCATTATCGAACCAGAATATCCGGATCTTGCAATATCTGGAAGATTATATATAACTTAGGTCTCTTGACTCTTGGTGTATGATGATAGGTCACTCGACCCGAACGTCGGGCTGGGACAATGTCTAACTTATTTTGTTAGATCATCAGCCCTTATCGATCGATAAAAGAGACACATTAAAATCCTAACAGGATGTTACGAAACACGCTATCTTCAATTCGAGAGCTGAGAGAATACCTGACGCCAGTATCGCATGTCTCAAACTTCAAAACGACAGGCGAAATAACTCCAGAAGAGTTTGTTACAGCCGGAGACTATCTTGTGTACAAGTTCCCCACTTGGAATTGGGCTTCTGCACCTCCTTCTAAGCGAAGGGACTTTTTGCCAGATGATAAACAGTATTTGGTAACTAAGCATGTGCCCAGCCATATCAGGGCCTCTGCCTTCATGGAAGGTGGTGGTGATTTGATTGAAGAAGAGCCAAATGAGGGCGGCATCGAAGGCTGGGTTTCCACAACTAGTTCTAGCAACAAAACTAACACCAATGACAATGAACCTGGAAGGACAGATATTTCAGAACCTCAAGAAATTGTAGACATAGATTTAGAAGAAGACGATTTGGAAGATGACGACACTGAGGCGTATCGCCACCATCGTAATGCGGATACCACTAAGGCGCCCCCAAGAACATACAATCTTTACATTACATACTCTACTTCTTATCGAGTGCCTAAGATATATTTATCCGGGTTTAATGACAATGGCGGACCTTTGACTCCGAACGAAATGTTTGAAGATATTGTTGCGGATTATAAAGACAAGACGGTGACAATCGAAAAGGCTCCATTTGAAGAAGACTTGACGTTGATTTCCATCCATCCTTGCAAGCATTCATCTGTAATGAAGGTATTATTGGACCGGGCTGAACAGCGCTTGAAGAATAAACAGGACATGGAGGAGCTAGAGATATCCAAGGGATTAGCAAAGACAGGTTTAGCAGAATCATCATCTGACCCCAAGCAGGATGATGATGACTGGGAAGAGATAGAACATCATGGAACTGAACAAGATGTCGCTATTCGCGTGGATCAATATTTAATCATCTTTTTAAAGTTCATATCCAGTGTCACGCCTGGAATTGAGCATGATTTTACCATGACTGCTTTATAGTTTTTAAGTATTGATCAACAATATAGTCATTATTAAAAGTTAGCTTCGCGGACAGGAATGAACTGATCATCTTCCGATTGATACTTTCTAATATACACATTTTCGTCAAAATACCCATGATCAACCCATGCCACAATTTCTTCGGTAGAATACGGTCCATGCGTTTCATCTTCGTCTAGCCCCCATTTGAATTCCCAATTTTCAGTCGTTTTCTTATTATTATCATTACCATTGCCATTATCGTTCGTATGCTTCCCCGGACTGGGGCTTCTCTTGCGTTTTCGTTCAACGTAGTTCTGTCCCGTTTCCCGCTGATAGTCTCTGGAAAGCTCTTCTCTAGTCTTTTCGTATACATCAGAAACACCAAGCTGCATCAATTGTTCGGCACACTCCGTAATCAACTCTACCTTCATCTTACGTTCAGCATCCGCCCCTTTTTCTTTCTTCTTTTTGTTCAACCGTTGAAGCGCTTCTAGCAAACTTTCTCCCACTTCTAGAACATCAATTAATTTACTCAGAATATCCGTTTTTTCAACCACTTCATCCATAGCTCCTTTCTCTTGATCAATTCTACTCTGGTGAGCCGCACGAGCCTTGATGATATCCTTTTTGGTAAAATCTTGTAACCATTGATCTTGATGGGCAGCAGCATCTTGAGCATTCCTAATAAAGTTACCTTGTTCGTCAAATTTCCCCTCTTCTAGATCACTCTTTAGATTAAAGGATTCTACTTTCGGTTCACGCCTTGTTGTGTGTTTAAGGGATCGGCCTTCACCAATTGAGTCATCGGCATCTGGGTTCACAAAGTAATCAATATCTACGTTGGATTCTGTCACTTCTTCTTGTTCCTCGTCCTCGTCATTTTCATTCTCCGGTTTATCATCTTCAGAAAGATTGCCTGCATTATCGTCACTGTAATCGGCCACTCCGTCCACATCTAAGAATTGAACCTTGCCTCTAGCTCTCTTTTTCTTTTTTCCCTCTTCCTCTTCGTTTTCACTAGCAAACATGTCATCATCGTTCTCATCACCCTCCTCAGCTTCATCGGATGAATCGCTTTCAACCCCCATTTTAATCCCTCTTTTGTTTCTTCTAGTCGAACCTTCAATGTCTTGTTCTAGAAGCGCCTCCTCTTCTGTTTGCTTCTGCTCACCAGTATCCTCTAGTAAACGGGTGGGGTTCAACGGGTCGAATCTGCCATCAGACATTATAGTTGGAGTTGACGGATGTTCAAATTAATGTGAGGCTTAACCTTTCAAGCAATTTTTTTTTTTTTTTGGGTTCCGACATCACTTTCACCAGACGAAGTTGAGTGAAAAAATCAGATTTGCAGAATCGACCAGGAAAATGACAACAGACATTTTTGACCCTTTGCTCAATTTAGAGGAACAATATTACAATGAAGGCTATGAAGAAGGCAAAAAGGATGGACAACATGCTGGATTTCTAGAGGGCAAGCAATTTGGCCTTCAAACCGGTTACCAAAGATATCTCTCAATTGGGATACTACAAGGACGGTTAAATATCTGGAAAGAAACGCTAGCAGATAATGAAAAGGTGCAGAAACATCTATCCCAATTTGAGACTGTTTTGAAAGATATTCCGATGACAAATCAAGAAGCTGATGTGGAAGATTTTGAAAAACGGCTCAAAAAGGCTAAAGCAAAATCAAAAGTGGTTGGATCAGTTGGTAAAGATTCCATTCCTGTGGTTGTTCACGACGACAAAATAGATTTAAAGCATACTGAAGAAGTCATTGAGGACGTGGCGTGATAGCTGGCTTTATAGACCACGCCCTAACGCCCTAACGCCCTAACGCAGACGAATAAGAGTAACTATTTAACTTGGCCATTGAGATCTCTATGAACGCGAAGGATTCCCGAAAAAATTGGGGTTTATCTGTCCCGACCTGCAAGAGAGGAGTTTCTCGGTGCTCGTGTCGTTAGGATATCTTCCTAGAGGAGTGAGGCATAGGATACTTCTTACAAATAGCAACAATGGCATATCAATTGAAATATATGCTTCAATACTTTCCAGAGGAAGGACAGCAACAGCAGCGGCATTAAGCGTTAAATGTTAAAAGTTATTAGCTGAACGATGGTATGGGATAGATGCGTGATAGGTAACCACTTCACCGTTCCAGCGGAATATTTCCCCTCGAAAGCCGGAATTAGTTTAGCTCTGTAATTCATACAGTTAAATAGACCAGAATGAACAACTTAACGCTTGTTTTGCTTCATCACGAAACTATCTTTAATAGTGATGTTTCAGACACTATTTTCACTAATTTGATGGATGTTATCAACGAAGCATATTTGGAAATTCATAAAAAGTACAACATTATTCCTGGGCCCAGATTTGACTATGTTTCTCAAATGAAGGGCGAATACACCTGTAAAACCGAGGAGGAACGCGAATTGCTTACTATAGGCGTTTTAGTGGGATCAAGCATTGGATTGACTGAGGAAAGTGGCAACACTGTGGAAATCAAGGGCCGCAATGTACAGATTTTAAATGACCGAGTTGACTCCGATAAAGAGAGCATAACAAGTTTTGTAAAGAACTTCAATGAATATCATACTATTGGAGCGGTGAGTTTGAAACCATATAAACACTCCGGCGATAGCTCTTTAGCTAGTCATCAATTTTGTGAATTAGGCACGTTCGCAATTGTTCCTAAATACGGAGGTAGTGGTTATGGGTCTGTTTTACTGGATCTGATGGAACAATATGCTAGGGAATCAGGAATCAAGAAAATCTACATGACGGTGGTTAGAGAGCATGAATTAGAATCATTATATGAAAGGAGGGGATATAAGACTATTGGTATTGAAGTCATCAAGGCCAATAAAAACGTGGCAAAGGACGCCAGAAATTTGCATTCTACGGCGTCCAATAGCGATTTTACATGTGCGTTTATGGAGAAGGCCTTGGAATAAATTAGTTAGTTAACATTATATCTTCTTTTTTGTAAAACCATATTTATAGATTCGGGCTGATGCAAGTAGTATTGTACCAACAAGAATAGAGCTGCCTGCAAACATCTGGGCATATAAATAATGGCCATTGTTTTGTTGAATCAATGCACCAGCAATAGGAGTGCCAGTGAGACATGCAAAGCTACATATTGAAAATACCATCCCCATTCTAACTCCAGTTTTCTTCAGGTCACTGGTTAACGACGACAAGGTTGAAGGAAAGAGGGTTTGAGCCCCCGATGCAAAAATACCGTTAAATACAGCGAAGATGTAGAGTTGTGAAATGGATCCAACGCCAGCCCAACAGTACATCATTACGCTGCAGAAACCCACGAATGGGATTAATGTGTTCAGCAGTCCTGTCCACCGGTCCGCGATAAGGGCTGGTATGATCCGAGAAGGTATTCCCACCCCATTCATGACCATTAAAAGGTTGGTTCCTTGAGAAGAGGTCAAACCCAATTCATCTCGAGCAAACGAACCAAGGTAGAAAAACGAGACATAAAGCCCCCAAAACACAAAAAACATCCCAATTGCAAACATGGTATATGTTGATTCTTTGAAGGCGTTCAACTCCAAAAAAGGTCCAGATTTCCGCGGAGGAAGTCTCGGCCTGAACAAGAAGAGCGAGGGGATATGGGTGGCTAAGGTCACAAAGGCGACCACCCGTACGGTCCAAGGAAAGCCAATTCTGGGCAACAATCGCGATATAATTGCTGGATATATTAATCCCCCTGTTCCAGAACCAGTTGCAGCTAGTCCGATAGCAATTCCACGATGCTTGGAGAAATATGGTGCTATTAAAGACACGGTAGGGCAAAAAGTGAGCCCGGAACCTAAACCCATACACACTCCCTGTGAGAGAAAGATTTGATAGTACCGAGTGCCAACCGATGTCAGGAACATTCCAACAATCTGCAAAATAATTCCTGCCAGAAAGGTCAATCGAAACCAGCCGGCATCTGTAGCGCGACCAGAGAATGTGCCAATAAAGAATAACAAAAAGATCTGGACACTCCCCATCCACGCAATGTCCGATGGGGAATGTTGCAATTTCTCTGTGTAATAACTGAGAAACGTACCATACGCATTGATATACCCCCAACTGTTAAAGATTACAAGATGTCCTAGTAGCACCTGTACCCAGGCTACCACACCACCATCGGGTGGTGGACCAGGGTCTATCCCACTATCTTTAGATTTTAAAAATAAAAGTATCTTTCTAACTGATCCTGAGTTGGATTCATTTTTTTCAGCCATTCCTTGATCTAAAGTCATATTTTCATCTCATTGGTAAATAACTTATCATGAAAAATTTCACCAAAGCATGCGTATGATTCTCTACTTATATTAATAATCTAAACCCAAATTCGGGTTGCTTTCGGGGAAGTGTGAAACTGCGCTCCAGCCCTTCAGAAGACTAATGCAACTATGAGTCAATGCAAGGCGATACTACAACTGCCACCACCGCCACAGTTTTGATATCGATAAAGTTCACGCTAATCCCTACTGCACATAAAATCTTCCATATAACCGAAAAGAAAATCAGCAAACAAGTAAAACATCAATTTCGAAATAGTTTGCACAAAACCACAAGCTTTCGGTTTTTGGGGGGTAAGTCAGACTCCCCCACATTGAAGTGTCGGAAGTTTCCTTCCGCCGCTCATGTGGTGATATTTGAAATCTGCTAGATTCGAAATTTAAACAATTGACCTTCGGACACCGACACTGGATCGCCAGAAAACGGCGGCAGTTTCGAACTTGCATCGACGTAAATGCCGATAGTTTAGATTTTGCACTATATAGCTATGGGGTCCAGCTTGTTTGAGTATTTAATAGATTACTGGGTTGCACAAATCGAAGTTCGCATGTCTATGTATTAGACCGATGAGCTATTAAGAAACAAGCCGTGGATCCTGGGATACTGGAAGAGACCAGCTAGTTCTCACACCTCTTTTTTCTTTTTTCTTTTCGTTTTTTTTTTTTTTTTTTTTTTTTTTTTTTTTTTTTTTTTTTTTTTTTTTTTTTTTTTTTTTTTTTTTTTTTTTTTTTTTTTTTTTTTTTTTTTTTTTGTTATATATATAATTTTGTCAACTTCGAGTATCAACCAAACCCACGATGTTGATCATATTGATGTAAATGTTTTCACCTCTACCGTGCTCAATAGGCTTTCAGCTCGCTCAAAGTATAGGGTTCGGAGATAAGCCTCTATGTTTCTTCTATGCTTATTTCAGAGTGAAAAAATGCCCTGTAGTGGACATTGTGTCCTACTCACGCAACCTTACCACGCTCCCTCAGATCAATCGCTATTATCTATCCGCACATGGAGGGAGAGTTGAGCTATGTTGGCTAGGTTCTACTGTCAAATACAAATAACTCTCCTAGTGATCAGGTAGTTAATAATTGCCCTATCACCTAACGGTTGAAATGTTGAAATAGCCTGTCCGACCAGTATAAGAATCCATATTATTACTCAATTGCTACTCCAGGTCCGGAATAAATCTCTTCATCTAAGATCATATGATTAAGTGGAGGAAAAAAAAAAAAAAAAAAAAAAAAAAAAAAAAAAAAAAAAAAAAAAAAAAAAAAAAAAAAAAAAAAAAAAAAAAAAAAAAAAAAAAAAAAAAAAAAAAAAAAAAAAAAAAAAAAAAAAGGTAAAGATGGATCAGTTCTATGTGTAACAGCCGTGACCGGCGTCGCAACCTCAGGGGTACTCATTACTGCATCTATCAACACGCTAGACACTCAATTGTCCACATGCGAATGCTATTGTTATAATTCATTATATTCTGTTAAACTAAGACCTAAAATTCGACTGTACGGTAACCGCATGTTCGAAGTCCCTAAGTACTCTGAAAAATATTGCCGACATTGTGTGGGCGGGGGTTTTCCCCGCGTCGATTGGGACAGAACGATAGAACGATAGTAACGAACGACTCTTGTGAACAAAGTAAGGTTGACATGGGCGATCTGATAGGAGAGCAGACGACGTTTGATGAGGAACGATATTACTATTATTATTATTCAGAGGAGCTCGAAGATGACGGGTTGCTGAGATACCCAGATGCGTACAATTTAATGAGAGATTTTATGTCTGATCTGGAATTCGAAGAATATGAACAAGACAGCGATTTTTTAAGTTTCGTTTGTTCTGCAGAGATTGAGGATCCGACAATGGCCCATACCAGTTGTGTTCAAAGGCCAAATAAAATTGTTGAGTCTGACCTTCGGGCTATGGATAAGCAGGGGGTACCGTTGCAGGCCACCTGCAAAACTTATCAGGATTTAAGACGAAGGAGGGTTGATACCTTTATGCGGAAAACCGGGACGAAAGTCCAAGGCACAATCAATGAAATAAGCGTAGACATGTTTGAATTTGTTGCAACCCACACTCAGCCGATTCCAGCTATGGCACATTTTCAACTGCGAAATCTAGTTTGCCCAGTGTCCAAGAACGATATTTATGTCTCTCAACGTAACGGTACAGTAGTGAGACTGAACCCTGATGGATCAGATAATACTATGATTTCAGAGGTTATGTCGTTAGCTGACACTCGGCAAATGCGCATATCCACGTTGGCAGCAAATAGTCAGATATTGATAGCCGGCGGATTTCACGGACAATATTCTTTAAAGTCTTTAGACAGTGACACTTGCTCATATGGACATCTAACCCATTGCGCCAACGGTATTACCAATCATATATCAATCGAGAAGGATGAATCCATCACGTTTGCATCCAATGATTGTTGTGTCCGCAGTATGGACATACATTCCACCAGGATCACTTCGGCTGTGGACTTCCCGTGGCCAATCAATTGCATTTCACCCTCTCCTAATGCAAATCCACTGCAGCTTTTGGTGGGTGATACCCCTACAGCTCTGATCCGAGATAAAAGGTCAAGCAATGATACAGCTGTTTTAAAATTGCATGGCCACGAGGATTATGGGTTTGCATGCTCTTGGTCATCCCAAGACCATATTGTGGCTACTGGAAATCAAGACGGAACCGTGAGAGTATTTGATTTGCGCAAGCCAGCAGATGCCCTCGCGGTCGCTCCAGCATACTTAGGAGGTGCAGTCAGATCTCTGACATTCGATTCTTCAGGGAGATACCTAGCATTTGCAGAACCGATTGATCATGTCACAATATTGGATGCTCATACCGATTTCAAGCAACATCAAATGATCGAACTATGGGGAGATATCGTTGGAATTGGATTTACAGACGGACCACGCGGCTCCGCCAGGACTCTGACGGTTGGATGTGCAGACAACACTGTGGGCGGAATAATCCAGTTTGACAGATTAAACGATGATCCCTTTTTGAATGAAGATAATTGGTGGTGAGAGATAACAAAAAAAAAAAAAAAAAAAAAAAAAAAAAAA
>PPJG02000033.1:0-78795 GCA_003705695.2 Blastobotrys serpentis | reverse complement strand
ATAGACCGTTGCCAAAGTTGGTAATGATAGCATGTGGAAAGTCCGACCAATATTATAATCTGCTTCCATTGCCTCACCTGGCCCTAAACTGGACCGTAAATCATAATATTGGAGCAGATAACTTAAACCCTGCACAATCTGCAAGTGTCTATTTGTTGTTTGTCGTTGGATGGCACGATGAATGTGAACGATGCCAATAGTAATGATGATCAAACTGTTTTTAGGTGCCAGGAGTATTGCCCCGGAAAGGTAGTTTAATGCTGGCACATAGGACCTACCAACTAGCATTATGTGGGCATAGAGAGTTAGTAACAATGGGTTTTTGCTTTCCAAATGAACATCTTGGTCAATAATTCGAGCTGCTCCCGAAATAGACTTGTTATCAACAATCGAGTCAACAGCTTTAACTTGACGTAAAACGTATTTTTGATTATTAGTGGAATGATAGTATTCGCTGGCCTCAGTGCCTGAAGAAAGCATGGCCCCGTATAATCTAAATACTCCATTGTGAAATTGATGCGCGTTTCCATATATTCTGATCCACTCATTAGCCAATTTGTAGTTTTTCCCATGATAGGCAACAGCCAAAAAGACTCTTGTCATTTGTTCATCCCTGTCATTATCTTGATAAAATACATTTGCCGCCTTTGCTCGACGCATAACCGCAGCTCCACCTTCAGGATCCCCTTGAAAGGTTAAACACAACGCGTATTTCATAAACAAATCAAACCATGCAGAAAATTCCAATCCTCTGAATGAGTTTTTATGCGCTGGTGTTGAATCTTTTCCACTGCTCTCTTCAAGCTCGGCTTCATCAATTCTAGATCTGATTTGTTCTAATCTTTCATCCAAATTCATGGTGCCCTTTTTACGTCTTTTCGTTTCGATGCCGGTAAACACTTTATTCCTATCACTAGGGAAAAACTTTTTGATGGAAGTGAACATATCGACTAATTTTGTTGCCAATCTTAGCCATTCTGACACGGCAACCAAATTTCCTGCTTCCATGCCTCCTTGATATCTGGAGAGTTGTGCATAAGTATCCTCGACAAATGCGGTAGCTTTATGCTCTTGAGCAAGTCTTTCGTCCGCTGTTAGTCTTCGGTGTTTCATCTTACGCCGCTCTGCAGCTAGCATCGTCTTATTGCGTGGTCGAGCCTCCAACGGAACAAGAGCTGACCCTTCATCCTCTTCAATGATCGGTGCTCTCTCATGGTCAACCTCTTGGTCTGATCCGTCTTCCTTTTGCTCTTCCCTGAGACGTGTGACATCTTCGATCAGTTCCTTTGCTTCCTCGGCTCGTCCTGTAGCACCAAATATTTCGGCGAGGGCAACCATTGTTTCAATATTATCGGGATCGTGTTCCAAAACTGTCCTATAGGTTCTCTCTGCTTGATCAATTTCACCAGTTTCAAATTCGCATTTACCAATAGCCGCCATAATCGAAAGATCAGAGTATTCCGAGGCGTTGTCCAACATTACAAATAGATCTAACGCTTCCGCATATAGACCAGATTGCTGCAGGGCCCTTCCGACCTCAAGATAGAGATCGCTATATTCGGACACATTCAGTTCCCTGAGAAATTCCAAGTGGACCAAAGCTTCTTCCTCGTCACCTACCCGTAATCGACAAAGCAACAATTTCACTCTTATATCAATGGGAAGATTGAATTTTTCCGGGGAATTATAAGAAGATGGGATTTTTTCCAATCTTTTCACTCTGTACCGTCTCGAATCAAATTCTGAATCATCTTTTAGATCATCCCAAAATGATTCATTGCCACGTTCCAGAATCCATCGCGACACTCTTTTGATAGTTCTAATAGATTTTATCCACGCTCTCTGTACAAAGTACAATTCAATTAACACATTGAGCTCGGAAAAACCAAATTCTTGCAATTGAGTTTTGTCAATGTAGGGATCCTGATTTCTATCCAACAAATCCTCATATAGAGAAACTGCTTCTGATGTCTTTTTTAACTCAATCAGGTTGTTGGCCATTCTGACCAAAGTTGTGGGATCCGTCGGCTTCAATTTTCTAACCTTCCTTAATATTTCTACCGCTTTTTGTAGATCCCCAATCTGTTCTAACACGTTGATCCTTCCTTCCAATGCATCAATGTTGGTATTATCCACATTGGCTGCTTGACTATAGAACTCTAACGCGTCATACAAATGACCAGAGTCCAAACTCAATTGTGCAATCTCCATCCAACCTGAAATGTTCTTTCTATCAAGGTACATCGCAGCCGCCTTTGCAAGTCGAACCTTCTCGATATTACCCAATTCCTCATGAATTGCTGCAAGAAGTTGATACGCCTGCTTGGCATTCTTATCTTCTTGAACTGCAGCTTCCGCAAGATCCAATGCCGTCGTATAATCTTTTGCGCCAAACGAGGAAATACTCTGCGATAACAGCATCTGAACTTCATGGCTCACTTGATGCTCATGCCCACCACCCTTTCTTCTACCTTTCCGTGACTTTCCTCCCTCATCTTCATCTTCAAAGTCGTTATAATCGTCATCATCTTCCGCATCACTGAACATCTCGCGAATTTCAGCTGGCGCCTTACCATTGCCATTGTGATTGCCAATATGACTGTTTACAGCACCCCATTCTGGATCACCGTCAGAATCGTAATCTTCAGCAAAGACATTGCCAGGTTCGGCTGTTATGCCATCTTCTTCATTCATTTTATCTAACCTGGGGCTATCCAATTCTGCAATATTTTTTGCCAATACCAAAACAAGCTTTTCTTGAACAAATGGCGTGGGTTCGAATAAAGATTGGGTTGTTTTGGGACAACATTCGAAGATGATGATAGGTGACCATATTCAAAATTGGTTTACGACAAGATTAATTGAATTCTATATGATACTAGTACTACACAAATCAACGCAGATATAGTTTAGATAGTAATTTTTAGTTATAGGACTGAGTAATTTAAAAATGTCGATTGTGGAAAGTCCACGCTTAGTATGGACGGAGCCCAGCATAACAGACAAAGAAACTCTGACCGCAAATATTAGATGGAAAAATATGACACTACTAATTATGCAAACACAAGCACTCATACAGCAAATACTAACGCAATTGATTTAATTATAATTCGTTAATAGACGACACTTTGTTGTTAATAGATTATGTTCCGGCACAAGCATAATTCTCACTTTCTTCCGTCCTCACAATATATCTGGCGCGTTTGCGCGATTGCCACTCCAAAATCGACATAATTATATTAGGAATAACCAACGACATCTACTTGGATATCATCAATCATGGTAGGTTTCATTGATATATAAACATAATCTCATTTACTAATTGTGGAGTTTTCTGCATTTAATGAAGCGCTGGGCGGTTTCCAGGGATTTCCCGGGGGCCATCCATCGATGCCACAAAGGTTCAAGCAATATTTCCGCTGTTTTCCTATTGCCATGATGCCAGGAAGGGAACGTGATGAATTGAACTATGGAGGTAAAATTGTGATGCCTCCAAGTGCTCTTAATAAGCTGACAATGTTGCATATCACATATCCAATGTTGTTCCAGTTGACGGCAGAAGAAAGTTCTGCTAGGACCTTCGCGGGTGTTTTAGAGTTCATTGCTGAGGAAGGGAGAGTGTATCTACCACAATGGATGATGGAATCTCTACAGGTTTCTCCAGGTTCATTGATTGAAATTGAATCAGTTGATTTACCCTCTGGTGCATTCGTCAAGATCGAACCTCAATCTACGGACTTCCTGGACATATCGGACCCAAAGGCAGTGTTGGAAAACGCATTGAGGAATTTTAGTACATTAACTGTGGGCGATATTTTTCAAATTAATTACAACAATAAAATCTACAGCATCAAAGTTCTCGAGGCGAAACCAGAATCAGACAAGAGCAGTATTTGCGTAGTTGAGACAGATTTGGAAGTCGATTTTGCTCCTCCAGTCGGCTATGTTGATCCATCGCCCACTGCTTCTGCTCCTCCATCACGAACTACTGCAACCCCAATTGGGACCATGGCGAATACCATTGGCTATGAAAAGCTAGCAAGAAAGACAACTGATGAGGCTAACAAAAAATCCAACCCGTTTAATGGAGGTGGTCAAAAATTATCTGGAAAATCTGTTTACAGCGAGGATTTATCGGAAGATAATACTACAGATCAAACTATGTCGGAATTACCTCCCATTGATGCACCACCATTGGATCTTCCATACGGACAATTATTTTTCGGATACCCCATCGTCCCCTTAAAACACAGCGAAGAGGAGAAGGAAAGAGAGCATCAAGAAAACACATCTGAGAATGTCCATTTCCAAGGACAAGGGCAATCACTACGACAGAGTCGAAAAAGGAAAGATCAGTCAACCAGACGGGCTCCATCGGGAAATGGGAAACGGGCTCAAAGTAATTCGCCAGAAGTCATAGAAATAGATTAAACATTCAAAATAAATAGTAATTTATTATATCATTCTTTCTTCTTTTTGCGGTTAGCAATTCGTTTCATTGTTAGTGGTATGCTTTCATCTGACCTGGAACTTTCGTTTGAGACAACCAAATTGGGAGCCAAAATACTCTCCATTGGCTGGCCACGATTATCCACAGAAGGGAGGTCGGCTATTAATGAAAAAGCTCTCTGTCGCAATTTCTTGGGCATGACAATATCCTCTTCCATCTTCATTGAAGGTGGTTTGGAGTCCAAAGCAGCTTTTTCATCATCTGTGGCCGTTGTCACAGACTTGCTAACAGTTTCTGCTTCTGCAGCCCAATCTTCATACAGAGGCCTACTCAAAAATCCATGGCGGAATTCATTTACTCCGACCATTAACTTTGTCAACTCTACCAATTCCTCCACATATTCCACAATTTCTTCTAATGCGGCACTAGATGCACTCCAGCTCATGTATTTTCTCTTGATCATGCTTGGTCCGCCCTGTTCAATTTTAGATGATTCATTGGGTGACTGATGGCGAGATCCCTGTCTGGACGGTGGTCTAGAGTTTTGGCGACTGACTCTTTCATGCGCAAGGATTTCTCTTACCCGATTCACAATTCTCAAATGAGCCATTCGTGAGCTGGGTAGAAATTGGGGCAAAGCAGTCTTGTTAGCTAGCGCCTCCTGTATAGCTCTCAAAGTAGTTGTCAATGATCCATAAAGTTCACGGCGATAGATATATACAAATTGCTAGAAAATAAGTTAGATATTAAGTTGGCTCGTAATTCCATATTCTTGACTCTACCCACATTCAATTCGTCCACAACAGCAGTACCATATTGGCTACGCAAAAAGGCGATATTCTGAAACTTCTCTATGATTTGTCGCAACACGAAAATGATCTCAACAAAAACCTTTTTTAAATCGCTAAATGAACCTTTCAATCTCGGCTCTCTATTAGTTAACTCCAAATACTCCTCTGCATCCGCTAATACAATCTTGGCTTTAGCAGAAAATTTGTTGATTAAAGAGTATGCACGTTGGTAAGATTCGGTATTATCTGCAACTTCGGCCTGATCAATGCCATTTGCAATCAATGCTTCCAAACGCTCACAATATTGTATACCCCAAATAATATTTTTCACCAACTCCACCCTGGCTTTGATTGGATATAGGGAAATCTGAACTAGTAGCGCTGCAGATCCACCGATGAACATTGACAGACACCTTTTCGCCCAATTTTCAAGAATGGTCCCTGGTACTGTTGGATTCACCGTTGATAGTGCTACCATATTTGCACTAATAATGGCAATCATACCTGCTTTCGGATAAGGCGTCTTTAATAGAATGTAATAGGCAGGAAGTATACCAATTGCGAAAACAACCGTCATTACATACCGATTGTCACCATTATCCCCTGCCACATAGCATAGGTAACTCCATGATGATCCCACAACAACACCGATTGATCTCGCTAAGAAAAATTTAAACGTACCACCGACAGATGACTCCATTGCCATCGCAGCAATAAAACCAACCCATGTACCTCTTATGTCTGTATACCATTTTCGTGTTGAAGGAACAAAACCTGGGGCGGACACACCCATTAACAAAATAACAAACTTTAATGTGAATTGGAGATGCCGTTTGTATTTCATCGGGAACTCTATCATGCTAGCAAGTGTTTGCCTTTTTGGTACTTTTTTTTGCTCCGCTTTATCATTGTTGATTACAACATCATCCGGAGTAGAACACGGGTTTGTAGGCACTTTTTTTACCTCCGCACGATGGGGCTTAGTTGACTTGAGGTCAGTTTCTTTCATTTCACCATTACCGGTCAAGAGATATTTCTTGAATACCTTTCTACTAGAAAACCCCGAGAACCATATTTTGCGGCCAAAGAAAATATTTTTTGCATCTCTTCTCTTCCGGGCATTTAACACAATCTTCGTTTCATTTAGCAGAGTAACCATCGAATTTGAAAACTCCCTGAAGTTCATCAGAAACGAAGATATTAAAAAGAACTCCTCTCTAGGCATGAGGATTTCATCTCCTACCGCGAGCCCCGACCTATCAGTTAGGGTGATCTTTTCTAGTGAAGCTGGAACGGCAACGTCGAATAAGGTGATAGCGTTTGCCATAGTCTCAAGTACGTTGTCAATGGACTCCACGGAAATTTGAGGTCTTTCCGAATTGGACGACAAAAATTCAACTTTATCATCGGATACATCGTAGGAATAAGCTATCCCTAACTTTACAATATTAAAAGTTTGAGATATCGCATCCGAAAGCTTCAAAATAGGTGCTTTGATTCCTTTTAAAAATTCCATGAGCACTTTCTCATCGGCGTGGCTAATTTCTCGTGTTGGTTTGATAGATTCAATAAAGGACACTGGACGACTTGGAAGCTCAACTTCCGTCTTACCCGATTTATTTGATATATGGGATTCACCAAGCAATGAAAACTCTAATTCGCAGGCACCAACAAGAGCATTCAAGGGCACTGTGCTGTGATTGATCACTTTTAGACACTTCTTAAGCTCTTGAGGCGACATTATCGAAAATGAAATTTCAAATAAGGATTCGGTAAGTACGGACTTACAGTAAGCCAGCTTTGCTCTTATGGAAGACTTTTGGCAAATGAGATTGTTCATTGTAAGCGCCTCAAGGGAATCTTTATCTAAATCCTCCTTTCCCCCTGTAAAAAATAAAACCGTAGAGTTGACATGTAGATGAAGTTCATTCAACGCTTCGACAACTGAAGTACCCAGATGCGTGGATCCAAATTCCGGAAATATCAAAAGGTTAATTGCAAAGCATACTGCAATACCCAAAAGAATAGGATACCCGAATGATGAAGCTGCAACCCCATAGGGGATTGAAAGATTAGAAAGAAACCCGAAATGAACAACCGTGAAGAACATAAACACCATATTAAACAATCTCAACGAATAGCTTCTAATGACTGCATGCAGCGCAAGCATGATCACCTCTAACATGGCCAAACACGCCAAAGCGTTTCTCTCACCACTGTATTCGTTGATCTCATTAGCAACAAAATGTCCAAACACCAGATAGGCGATACCAAATGCAGTACCTATAAGCCCCAAAACTACAGCTTCAATCATTGCACCCAGACGTCTAGCAGGATGGTGATTTAAAGCTGCAATAGCAATAATATAAGATGATCCACCAAGCCTGGCATTTAACGGTTTTATCAACGGGATTGCAAAACATATCACACTAGCGAGCCAGCCTTTAAACATGCGTTTAGCTTCCACACTATCAAGCCCATAAGGGAAGACAAATTTATGGGTTTTCCTCCATAGTTCATCACTCTTCATGGCTGGAACTTGATCAGGCGCTAAACAACAATACTGGGTATTTTCGGTGCTCCGAATTTTTCCTTGAGATGTGTCAGGCACAAAATATGGTAGATCCGATTTATACAGTTCACCCCCACACACAAATGCCATTTGCTAGCCCGATAAGATCGCAAAATTTCGGACTTTTTCCTACAATACTGTTACTGCTAGCACAATTATTTTGATTTTAATGGTTCTCATATTTCTAAATAAATAATAATGACGTATAAGATAAGATTAGTTGTCTGCCTGTTGTAGTCTCATTAAAGTGATGTCCATATAGTCATCACTGTCTTTATCAATGTTCGAACTACTCGACTCTTTACTTTTGGACTGTTTTTCAAGAACCTCTAAATTGGGCTCCTTCACAGCCCACTTCACACTTTTCAGCAGATTTAAAAATAAATCCTGGTCTCGATCTATGTCAGAATTGACGAAACTGTATGCACTTGAGACAGATTTGAAAACGACTAAAGCTGTCGCCTGTTTCTTCCCCTCGATTACTGATCCCATCACGACATGATCTATTTGCCCGTAATTTATTGACAATACATCCTTGATGTCTTCTTCTGTGATGTTCTCACCTCCATTCTTTTTACTCCACTTGATCTTTACAGTACGATCCTGTTCGGTAAACACTGAATCATTTTCCCGCAAAATTTCAGCCACTCTTTTATCTTGAGTCTGTTGATGCTTCCGTCTTTTCTTATAACCTTCCATTTTCAATTCTTCCAATTTCCTTTTCTGTTCCGCTTCCTTCTCACTCGCTCTAACTGCCTCCTGCTCTCGAGCTTCCAAATCCTCTTTCAACTTCCGTCTTTCTACATCTAGGGCCTCAGTACGCTGTTTTCTATCTAATTCCGCTTTCCTTATTCGATCATACTCTGCCCTTGACTTTTCAGTAGTTAATGTTTCCAGAGCCACTGAAAGTAAGTGAAATTTTTCTGCTGCCTCTTCGCTGGGATTCTTGTCTGGATGGTACTTGAGGGCCACCTTTCTATATGCTCTTCGAATTTCATTCTCCTTTGCTTCAGGAGATACCCCCAGCAACAGATAGTAATCCGTTGACATTGTGTTGTAAGAAACTAAAAGTAAGAATGACTTTTATATTTTTAATTTGAAAGTGAAGGTGCGGCTGTCCAAATGGGTACGGTTTTTAATATGAAAATATACGAATACAGTTAACATTTCAAAGCTACAATAACTATCTATGGGCTCGTTAAATGCCAGGGGGAAATAAGTGGTCATATTTGATTATATCAATTCAAAGGAATCAATTGAGCTACGTTATTAATTAACTTATCTGGGTCGTTCGAATTTTTTCAACAGCCATTTTTGTTTTTTGTGTGGTTAAATTATGTGGAAATGGATCTGTTGATTTGCAAGGTTCTATTCTCACGTCCAAAGTAAAAACCACATCAAAATAAACTGACAGACAAAGGAGTAGAAGAACAAGAACTGTATCCTTCTCTGCCGCTGTCCAGGGTTAATTGTGTGCGTAGAGCTGACACTATTATCAGGAAGCAAAATATACCGAAGAGATCTTAACAAGAAAAACGAATTAGAACTGGCGGTGTATAAAAATACAGCCCAACGAACTATTGAGTTCGAAATTAATGCTGCTACCAACATGTTAATTGTTATCCCAATGAATTTGTATCCTGAGTAAGCAACAAAATCCAACAACTTCGATCCTGCACTTAGCAAGTAAGTACCCAACTTTAGCAGCATCAATTCGACGAGCATAAAAGCGATTGCTTTGGATGCGACATAACCAAGAATTTTGGGGTGGAACGTTCCATGAAGACCTGCAAAAACAGAGGACAATAAAATGTAAGTCGTAGATGCCATAACCGGGATGTACATATCAGGAGCATTAATATCCTCCCGGGCGGTTGCATACCCATCAATTGCCCCAGAGTCGGATCTCTGCAGAGTTCTGGTCCATGGCTTGTGCCTCCATGGGAAAAGGATCAGAAGTATTTTACGCAAAACGTAAGAATTAGACACTTGAAAGTAATATTTCAAGGCAGTGACTGATACATATTGGTTGATATTCTTTCCAATATATTCCTGACCATAATTTAACGCGTTTCGCCCAACTTCTATTCCAATTTGAGTACTAGGATCATTGAATATGTTCGAATATGGTCCAGAACCAAAACCCTCAGTGCTGGCACCAGGGTTTGGCCCACTCTGCTGCTGTGGGACATATGGGTTTGAACTCTGTTGTTGTGTCTGTTGTTGTCGTTGAAAGCCTTCAGTTGGCGGTGGTGATCTGAATGGGGGAATTGGATGCTGCGGGATTGGATGATGCAACGGAGGGGTATCTAAATTGGACCCATCGCCATAAGGAGGGGCTCTTCCTTGACCAGAATACATATTTCTGCTTTGAAATTTTTCCGTTTTCTATGCCTGTTATGTGGTTTGGAACTTGTACTAGTGGTGACGCACTATTGATTACTTGGCTGAAAATACCGACCCAGTGCCGATGAGCTCTACGCGCTGCGGCTGCTTGACCACATTCTAGTGACAAACGTTACCCGGAAAAAGTCCCCTTTGAACGATCGATGTTGAAATAGCTGTCAGCGTTGTTATCAATGAAACTTTACATAAAGTGTGAGAAAGGATCCGATGATATGGGATTATATTCATGTCTGATTATTCTCGAGTGTTATTATTAGTCAAGATCATATAACTGAGGGAATTGGCTAATGTGTCTGCTTCTACTAGTTAATCTTCTATTAGTATTCACCTAATTTAATTGTTCAGGCCGTAACAATAAATATTTAGACGTTAGATTTGTTTTCACAAATTCATTTTTCTGTGATTTGTTTGGATATTATGGCAGTCCAATTAGAAGTCCGTATGAAACCATAGAATATTAATGAAACACATAACAATCCTAGGACCATAGCCGCCCACAAACCTTCGATGCCGTAACCAAGAATAAATGCACTGTAGTAAGCCAAGGGAAGTGTCATACAATAATAGACAGCCAAATTTATCAAGCCCCCAAGCATCTGACGACCTTGGGCCCTTAAAATTCCACTGCAGGTAGCTGTAAGGCTGTCGTTAAGTTGAAATAATGCCAGATAAGGAATGACGGATATCACAACCGCTGAAACATCATTGTCTGAGGTAAAAAGATTTGAAATCGAAGATCTGAACAGGAGTAGACAAGAAGCGTTAAACGCACCAAGTACTAGACTCGATTGTAAACTGACTGTGGTAGCAACCTGAGCCGCCTGCTGAGAACCACTTCCGATTAAATTAGCCACTCTTGTACAAGCGGTTGTTCCCAGTGATATCGAAATTTGAAATACACAGGAAGCGACCAAGCCAAGGATCGACTGGGCAGCGATATAAGTCGTACCCAAATACGAACAAAAAATCGTGAGAATTTCAAACGCAAGCCATTCACTTTCCATCATTAGAATCCCAGGAAGGGCCAGCTTCAGCATTTGACCCCAATGGCTGAAAGCCTTAGCGCTTAATCCACTCCAACATTTGCTTCCGTTAATATATCGAACGTAAGCAATCGATAAAATCGCTATAGTCCAATCGGTTATAACGACACTTATAGGAGCCCCATATAATCCCATACCGAATTGTTTGCTCCACACTAAGACATAATTCAACAAGAAGTTTAATGGTGTGCCAATTAGCAGGACCATGGTGCTGGCATGAAAAATTTCTTGAACCTGCAAATAGTGCTTCGACGATTCAAAGATTATATAACCAGGTGATCCCAGAACCAAAATTTTTAAACAGATTGCAGCCTTTTCTACAACCTCTTTTTGAGGAATGATGATTGAGAGGACGGGCTCTGAAAACCACCACAAAAGATTGATTGGAACACTCGACAACAGCATCAATATAGTACAACGCTGGGTTTGTATACCAACTAATTCATATTCACCCCTACCGTAAGCTTGCGCACCCAATGTGTCGATGGCCGTCGCTTGTCCCTGGTAGAGAGCATAACCCACTATGCCAGCTGTCAGAGAGGCAAGCGACATAGCCGACAGCTCTTCTTTACCTAAGTGACCAACAAAAAATATTGAGGCCGCCGCCAACAAAAACTGTAAGAGAAATGTAACCGACACAGGGATCGAATTTTTGACTAAAAAGATAAGCTCTCGTCGTTTAACGACAGATGTGCTTTCTACAGCCTCTATTCTATTTTCAACATCACCAAGTAAACTGGTGGTTTCTGTACTCCTTTCATGCATTAGTATGATCGCTCGAAAGATACGAATCGATCTTTTATATTAACTTTTTTCGATCTGTAAGTGGGTTTTTTGAAGACTCATTTATGCACGGCGTCTAAGTTAACTTTAATTCAATCGGAGTGCCGATCGATGCGCCTATGCGGATTATTTACTATTTTATGCGATGCATCTCGACTCCAGCTAAACCCAGTATAATTCTTCAGGTTTAAACTAACTAGCTGACTCAGGCTGACTCGTCATGTAATTTAAGCCAATAATCGCCTCACGTGAATCTTGCTACACTAGAGATTTTAGAGACGATAACGAGTATCATTTCAAAAAGAATAACCAATATATTGATTCAATTATATAAAGTAGAACACCCAAAACTTGTGATCAGTTCAATTCATATATGGAGGGTCAAAAAGCTCCCTTATTTAAGTTTTGTTGCCATTGTGTCAATCCAATGAGTATTTCCCTCTCAACCAACTGTTTAACATAGTCATGGCCAGCGCAGGTTTTCGATCAGAGACCAAATGTCCCGTATTATATATTCTGAGGAATGTCAATCTTCCATGGTTCAGTACCTCACCCTCTGTTTTACCGTTAATACCCCATGCACGAGTTGTAGTATTTAAAAATTCCTGCTGCTCTTTCCACTTCAAATCTTTTGCAACTTCCTTCATTCCCATCCACGAATAAAGTGCATCTGTGTCACCTGCGAATAGTAAGACTGGAATACCAATGTCCAAGACGGTAGTGAGATTAGCTGAATTATCTGCTAATTGTGACCCTGAATCATCAAACATTGCATTGACTGTCAAGTTGCAAGAGGTAAAATATGATTTTCTGCTTTCAAAAACCTTTCTAATGCTATCTTGATTCAAGTATTGTGCAACATATTCATCCTGTGGATAGCAAGTTTGTGTATCATTCGAGCAAGGTTGTTGCAAATCCATGAAGTTATCTTTATCTTGTTCGAACAGGATACTGTTACAATTATTTATAATTTCAGAGTTATTTTTCATATTTCCACTGTCAGCTGCTAACTTCAGCTGGTTCAAACATCTCGGACTTTCCTCAGATATCTTATCACATTTCTCCTTGCTTAGCACAGATGGCTGCCCACCTTGTCCGCAAAGCATAGGCTGGATAAAATTGTACTGGAGTGGGGTGTTTATGAGACCATTACCTATAATAATGCTCCCCAATTTTACCTTAGATTCCGGTTCCTGTGCAAGTTTGGCACCCAATTCTGCGGTGTAATGTCCAGAATCCGATTGTCCAGCGATATGCAAAGGTTTATCAGCAATATCAGGATAATAAGAGTAGAATTTTTGCAAGAATTCATATATCTCATCGGCTGCTTCTTTTGTTGTTCGTACATCCTGTCCTGCAACAGAAAGTCCCCCACCCGCTGGTTCATCTAAGTAGATAATAGTGGCGTTGTTGTTCCACGAGTATGGATTGTGTTTGAACGTATTATCCGATTGTATAATTGACGGTCCATTTAGCCATAGAGCACCTTTGAGAGAAGAGCAACCTGGGTCCCCGTTTAGCCAAAGTATCATCGGGTCATCCTGTGGATTATTTCTCGATTCGAAAACCCAGTAAAACAACTCATTTTTATTACCATTCACTTTAATATAACCAGCATGCTGTGGGACCTTGTCAATGCCTAGAGATGTGGTGTCTACAGACGTGATATCAGGACTCTCCTTTTTCTCTAGTCTAACATACACAGTGCCATCGTCATTGTCCTCTGAGTTGTTTATCCCACAATTTATGTCAATGTTTTGGTTTTGCTCGCATAATGTAGATGCAACTGATGCCTCTTCTTCACGGGTACCATTACTCAGAGGTGGTAAGGGAACCCCTATTGTTCCATTATTGATTTCTCCATAGTCACATCTTGTGCAATTGCAATTTTGGTAAATGGTTTCATTTACTGTGGATCCATTACTATACCGCATAACTGCCCATCCTCTTGGACCACGATGGTAACCAGGATATCTATATACTTCCCGGTTGTATTCAGTATTACCACATCCATGAGAATGCTCTTCATGGACTAAATGGGGCCTTGACCCGTAATAACGTGGTCTTTCATACCTGTATCTTTCATGGCTGTGGCCACAACAATGTTCATATTGGCCTCCTGAACAGCCACAGCAGTCGTCTTCATCTGACCCACCAAAAGGGCAGAATCCGAAGGAAGTGTTTGACAATACAGCACTTTCATCATTTTGGTTCAAATCAGGAGTCAGCTGCACCAGCGGCGAGGTTGAGGTGACTACCTCGCTGCTCACATGGCTTATTAAATTTGCATAACTATTCAAGAGAACGAAAAACCTCATCCTGCAGCCGAAATTATGGTTAATCAATTGATATGATTGGTAAAGCAGGGTATTTATAAGAATACTAGTCGGCTTCTTCAAATTCTAAGCATAATTTGAAGTACGGCTGCCAAGGAAGCCGCCATTGATAATCTATCAAGTACAGAGAAATAATTAAAATACTTCTTTGCAAGAGGCTTGGGTATGTTAATTTCGACAAGGAGCGATTGAGGCTTGAGAGAAAAAGTAGCCATAGTATATCCTTCCCTAGTGTTACTTCTGATTATTTGCCTGAATCAATAGGAACTGAAAATGGCAATATGGGCTAAAAATTCTGAGGCTAACAGAAGAAAAAAATATGAAATGTGGATCCTTCCTATTCAGGGCTGTATAGAACACCACTGGGATGCAATATGAGTGATATGAATTGAACAAATTCTCAACTTATATCAGTTAATGAATTAAATTAATACGATTTCAGGTCGTTTATCTATAGGTAAACAATCAACGCAAACTTATCTAAATAAAACGCGTTCTCAACTTGTTATATATTTTAAACAATCACAATAACGAAAATATAGTAAATAAGAGGTTCGGAAAGTCATTATATCGAATTAGGTTGATGTGAAACATCGACTCGAACAATTGGGATTACGCGTAAATTGATGTTCCGTTTTTCGACGCGTCAACGTATATCTTTTTTTTTTCATCAATCTAACAATCAAAGAAACTGATCTTTTAAAATGCCTCCAAAGAAACCGTTTCAGGTGAATAGGGCTTCGCGTTATGCCAAGTCTTCATCTGATCGCGATACCAGTATTAATGAGAATGCACTGACGGCAGATGCCTCTGTTTTAGGTAGCAGGTTCGAAGCAAGTGCTATGACCGACAAGCTAGATAGCATGATGGGGTTTGAACGGTTTGAGTCAGGTAGCAAGAAGGTTGGCTGGTTGATAAATATGCATACAGTAAGTTAACATTTATATTTGAGGTCAGTAACTGATATTAACATAACACAAGACTCTCATAGGGTCCGATGATGTCAAGGGAGGACAGGCTGCCGTTGACTATTATTTCTTGGATGATGAAGGTGGAAGTTTTAAAGCAACTCTCAAGTTTGACCCCTACTTCCTAATATCTTGTAAAGTAAGTTCTCAATTTTACCGTCGGTGGCACGATCTAACATAACAAATTAGGATGGGTTCGAATCTGACGTCGAGGAATACCTGAGACGGAAATTAGAGGGAGTAGTGAAAAGTCTAAGCCATTTAGAAAAAGAGGATCTTAGTTTACCAAATCACCTATTAGGGCTTCGCCGCAAGCTGATCAGGTTACACTTTCATAATGTTTCGGATTTGTTGGCTGCAAGAAAAGTGCTAATGCCAATAGTCGAGGAAAATAAGAAAAAATTAGAAACCGAAGATAGTTATGCGGAACTATCATTAGCAACTGCATTAGATGGAACTGAAAATTCCTTCACGAAAACAAGAGGACCTGAAAATTATATTACCGAAATCCACGAGTACGATGTTCCTTATCATGTCAGAGTGTCTATTGATAAAGGTGAGTGAAAAAATTTATGTGAGAGAATTATTTATTAACAAAATTTCAATAGATATCAGAATCGGGAAGTGGTATACTATTGAAGCAAACCACGGAGATATTGAGATTACTGAAATGCCAGAGAGAGTTTCTAGACCAGACCCAGTGGTAATGGCGTACGATATAGAAACAACGAAATCGCCATTGAAGTTTCCTGATTCGGCAGTCGATAAAATTATGATGATTTCTTATATGATCGATGGCCAAGGCTTTCTTGTGACCAATAGAGAGATTGTTTCGCAGGATATCGATGATTTTGAATACACACCAAAGCCTGAATTCCCGGGGATGTTTACAATTTTCAATGAAGAGAATGAAAAAGCTGTATTGGATCGATTTTTTGAGCATATTAGGGAAGAAAAACCCACCGTAATTGCGACTTTCAATGGTGACTTCTTCGATTGGCCGTTCGTGGATGCCCGAGCTCGATTTCATGGGATGGACCTTTATCAGGAGATTGGATTCCAGAAAGACATTGAGGACGAATACAAATCTGCTCATTGTGTGCATATGGACTGTTTTAGATGGGTGAAGAGAGACAGTTATCTTCCCCAGGGGAGTCAAGGTTTAAAGGCAGTTACAACCGCGAAACTCGGTTACAACCCACTGGAAATTGATCCAGAATTGATGACACCTTACGCAATTGAAAAGCCTCAGGTAATGGCTGAATATTCCGTTTCTGATGCTGTTGCCACCTATTATTTATACATGAAGTATGTTCATCCGTTCATTTTTTCTCTTTGTAACATTCTCCCATTGAATCCAGACGAAACACTGAGGAAGGGAACAGGCACATTGTGTGAAATGTTGTTGATGGTCCAAGCTTTCAATAACGGTATCGTTCTTCCGAATAAACACAAAGAACCGGCAGAAAGGTTTTACAACGGTCATCTATTGGAAAGTGAAACATATGTTGGAGGGCATGTAGAATCCCTAGAGGCTGGAGTCTTTCGGAGTGACATTCCCGCAAGTTTCAATGTCGACACTACGGCAATTGATGAATTAATAGATCAGCTAGATAAGGCACTTACATTCAGCATTACCGTGGAAGGCAAAAAGAGCATGGACGATGTGGAAAACTATGATGAAGTCAAAAGTGAAATTCTAACTGCCTTGTATCAGCTTAAAGAAAATCCGAAGAGGGAAGAGAAGCCGTCAATCTACCACGTGGATGTTGCATCAATGTACCCGAATATTATGACTACTAATCGTTTACAGCCTGATTCTATGATCTCGGAAGAAGATTGTGCGTCTTGTGACTTTAACAGACCCGGAAAAACGTGTGATCGTCGATTACCATGGTCTTGGAGAGGAGAGTTCTTTCCTCCTAAAAAGGAAGAATATTTAATGATACGGGAGTCTCTTAGAAAGGAGTCTTTTCCACCAAAGAAATATTCTAATACACCTAGGAGTTTTGATGAATTAACAGTCACAGAACAAGCTGGTTACGTCAAAAAGCGTCTTACTGAATATTCCAAAAAGGTTTATAGTAAGATCAAACAGACAGAAACTATTGAACGAGAGGCAATTATTTGTCAGCGAGAAAACCCATTCTATGTCAATACTGTGCGTTCGTTCAGAGATAGAAGATACGAATTCAAAGGTTTGCAGAAGGTTTGGAAGAAAAAGGTAGATGAAATTCCAGCTAATGATGTTACTGGGAAAGAAGAGGCTAAGAAAATGGTTGTCTTGTACGACTCCCTTCAATTAGCTCATAAAGTTATTTTAAATTCCTTTTACGGTTATGTGATGAGAAAAGGGTCAAGATGGTATTCAATGGAGATGGCAGGAGTTACTTGCCTCACAGGCGCTACAATCATCCAGTTAGCTCGAAGTCTGGTGGAACGACTTGGAAGACCCCTTGAACTTGACACTGATGGTATTTGGTGTATCTTACCTGGTTCTTTCCCGGAAGACTTCACCTTCAAATTGAAAGGTGGAAAAAAGCTCCCTGTTTCTTATCCTTGTGTGATGTTGAACCATTTGGTTCATGAAAAATTCACAAATCACCAATATCAAACGTTGGTGGACGAGAAAACTTTTAAGTATGAGACGCACAGCGATAACAGTATTTTCTTTGAAGTTGATGGGCCATATAAGGCCATGATTCTGCCAACCTCTAAAGAAGAAGACAAAGGTCTGAAGAAAAGATACGCAGTTTTTAATGACGACGGGTCACTAGCGGAGTTAAAGGGGTTTGAAATCAAAAGAAGAGGAGAACTGAGACTGATCAAAGCTTTTCAAAGTCAAGTATTCAAAGTTTTTTTGGAAGGAAATACTCTTGATGAATGCTACAAAGCAGTTGCCAGAGTTGCTAACAGTTGGTTAGATATTTTGATGTCCCATGGTGCGACCCTTGAAGATAACGATTTAATTGACCTTATTTCAGAGAACCGTAGTATGTCTAAGACTTTAGACGAATATGAGGGTCAAAAGTCTACATCTATTTGTACAGCCAGACGGTTAGCAGAATTTTTGGGATCCCAAATGGTTAAGGACAAAGGTCTGGCCTGTAAATACATCATATCCAAAAAGCCTATGGGGTCACCTGTTACCGATAGAGCTGTTCCAGTTGAAATTTTTTCAGCAGAAATTGATGTTAAGAGTCACTATTTGAAAAAGTGGCTGAAGGATCCATCAATCACTGATTTTGATCCAAGAGCCATTATTGACTGGGATTATTATACCGAAAGATTAGGGAGCACTGTTCAAAAAATTATCACCATTCCTGCTGCCTATCAAGGTTTCGATAATCCTGTGCCGCGGTTACAACATCCAGATTGGTTAGTCAAGAGAATAGCTGCCTCCAAGAGTACAAAAAAGCAGAAGAACATCGGTTCATTCTTTGCCAAATCCGAAGACCCTAATGCACGATATAATATTCGTGGGGAAGAAAGACATAGGAGTGGCTCGGAAAGTCCAGAGGAAATAATGGATATTGAAGATATTGGAGATAAGGCTGCACTAGCAAAAAGGACTCCTTTAAAGGTATCAACCAAAAGAAACGCACAAGTGGCTAATGAGCAGAAAACTTTAGAAGATCCAATCGCTTCCCTTCCCTCGGAAATGCCAGATCCTAATGAAGATTACTCTGAATGGCTGAAATTTCAAAAGCAAAAATGGAAGGTTCAAAAACAAGCCCGTGAGAGAAGGCATCATTTGTTCGGTGATAGTGGCATGATAAAGAATAATACAGGTCTGACTGGCATGTTCAGAAACCAGACTGAAAAAGCATATGGTAGCTCATGGCAGGTTTTGCAGTATAGGCCGAGCGATGTTCCCGGCCAGGTTAGGGCATTTGTTTACATCAACAACAAAATCCAGGTCGTTCGAGTTAACATTGAAAGGAAAATTTTTGTTAATTTTAAAACGGAGGAATTACCGTCCGGCAGTATCGAAAATTGTAGTGTCACCAAAGTCAACCAAAGTTTACCTAATGGACATAGTTCAGTCCATCTCTTCAAGTTAGAAATGCCTGAAGAGACTTATCAAGAAGAAATGGGTAAAGCTGATAGCATTTTGAAGCATCACACAGTAGAGGGCATTTACGAGTCCCAAATTGATTTTGATCAGCGTGCTTTACTTGATCTTGGTACTCAATGTATATTAGACGAATCTAAACCAGGATTATTAGGGAAGGGTTTAGAACGGGGGTTTGATAAGAATTGGTTGATCCCGAAGCAGATTAAACAGGGTACTCCAAGGAGGTATTTGACAGATTCTAAATTCGACCATATACATGTTCATCATATCTCATCGAAGGATATTCAAATTATCAGCATTATTCCCACCTGGGTTTCAACCGCAGAAGTTTTTGTTGTCCGTCCGTCATCTCAATCGCAGCAGTTCCCGAATATGAAAAGGATATACACTGAGGAGGTTTCAGACAAGCGACAAAATTTGAATGAAAAACATTTCACCTATCAAGACACCCTGGACTTTAATGTTCAATATTTTGACAATCCCAGGTCATTTTATAGAAAAGTGGGCACTTATCTTTCAAAGCTTCATAGTGAAAGAAGCACAAGAGCATTAATATCGTTGCAATCTGGTTACCCTCAGAGGCTGCAAAAACTGGTGCGAAGTCTTAACGATTTCCCAATCTTAGAAATCAGATCGGCTGGAACCGTTCCAATGACATTGAATTGGCAAAAAGACAGCGCAAAGAGAATTGTTAAAGCCTATGCCAATCTCGGACAATGGCTTTCTCATTTGTATAACTTGGCAAATTACAGTAATGTTCCATTGGGAAATTTACGATCTGATGATACCAGTTATCTGATTGACATTTTATATGCAAGGAAACTACAGGAATCCAGCATTGTCCTGTGGTGGTCCCCTTCGCCAATTCCAGACAATGGTGGATCTGAAAAGGACAGCGTTTTACCTTCTATGGATCCAATTGAACTACCTACAGTAAATAACCCTGGTCTTTACAGTAAGGTGTGCGTTGATCTTGAGGTGAGGAATTTGTCGGTTAATACTATTCTTACGGCTTCCATAATTAATGAAGCCGAGGGAACCGACTTGGCTGGCACAGCAGTTCAAGGCGATTCGAGTGAATTGGCTTCATTCGTCGAGAACTCATTTTCGAGTCCTGCGTTAATGGTTTTGAGTTCTATGGTGAGGGGCTGGTGGAATGAGGCTATTGAGGAAAATTTGAATGCAGATATGATGGTAAATAGCTTCTTGAGATGGGTTGCTTCACCAGATTCTTATCTTTACGATAGATCGCTATATTATCATGTTCAGAATTTATCCAAGAAGGCATTTGTCCAACTTGTTCGTGAATTCAGAAAACTTGGATCATCCTTGGTTTATGCGGATCAGAACCGTGTCTTGATATGCACGAGTAAGACGAATGTTGAGAATACCTATGCTTTTGCAAATTATTTGGTCAAATCTATTAGATCAAAATCGTTGTTTAATTTCTTGGACATTGACATCAAAGAATACTGGGATACACTGCTCTGGATGGACGATGTAAACTACGGGGGACAAGCTTGCAAGGAAATCCCAGAAAATCCAGCTGACTTGACGTTGAAAACTTATTCCAACTGGCATATAAAGAAGTTCTTGCCTCCAATGCTTCAATCCGAACTTGAAGACTGGGTAGTAGAATTCTTACAGCGCCTTGTTAATGCAAAGCAGGACCAGAATGACTCTCTGAATTTGAATGGCTCTCCGCGAAGTACTCAAATTACCAGTTCTGCACTTCAGAGGGGCCAACAAAAGAAAGAGTCTGAAGAAGACAATTTTGATGGTTTCTTAGGAAAGGGTGTACTAAAGAATTTAGAAAAGCCCCTTTTAAAAAGGATACGCCATTTACTGAAGAGGTATAATGACGGTGCTGCTAACCCTGTAATGCGAGAGGAATTTACATGTCCCGTTTTAGCTGGTTCAGTAGCACCAACTGGTGATGTGATAACATTGTATATTAAAATGCTCTGTGCTATTTATGGATTGTCACAAGAGCTAGCATTGGAAAACCAAGTATTGAAGAGAAGTTTGCTAGAAGTCGTCGAAGTTCGCGAGTTTAGCAAAGAAGCTGAGTTTAAAAATCCTAGTGCATCCTTGAAACTACCACAGGTCATTTGTGAACGATGTAGTTTTGTTCGTGATTTTGATTTCTGTCGAAATGATGATCTGACTCGAAAAGAAACCAATGGGTCGACGTCATATTACGAATTCTTTTGCGAAAACTGTGGTAAAAATTACAAGAGAGTTTCGTTAGAAGAACGACTCGTTCAAGAAGTTGAAAGGACAATTACGCTTTACCAAATTCAGGATCTGAAATGCGAAAAATGTAAAAAGGTGAGAGAATATGATCTATCGGAGCATTGCGAATGCTCGGGAACTTGGGTTGAGACTATTCCAAGGCATGAAATCGTAAAATCTCTGGCAATCTACAGGCATGTTGCAAACTATTACGACTTTAAATTATTACAAGACCTTTTAGGTCAAATATGAATTGATAATGATAACTATATAGATAGCATTTACTAATTGACAAATTTACTTACAAGTTTCTATGGCCACCGAGTATTAGTAGATACGACGGAATTTCGTCTAAATGCATTGTCGGGCCGAATTTAGTCCGAGAGACATCAAACTCACACAACAGCACCAGTGCATGGCGTGCAATTTGTGAGATGTTGCGGAGGTGAGTGGGATGTGGGGGGAAAGTTGGGGGAAAAACAGTTAACAAAGTAATATTCCATATTTTATTTACTTCATCTTTCATTCAATACAAAAATGGCAACTTATGAGAAAGTTTTAGTGACAGGAGCTACTGGGTTCAT
Source organism: Blastobotrys serpentis (assembly GCA_003705695.2). NCBI lineage: Eukaryota > Fungi > Ascomycota > Dipodascomycetes > Dipodascales > Trichomonascaceae > Blastobotrys > Blastobotrys serpentis. Next base: position 56,549 of record PPJG02000033.1, on the reverse strand, counting down.
CGGAGCTCATGTTGTGGATGAACTTCTCAGTAGAGAAATTCCAGTGAAATTTGCGGCACGGTCAAGAACAAAAGCTGAACAATTCTTGGAAGCTCGACAAAATAAAAAGCATCTTTTGTCGTATGAAGTCATTGAAGATTTCGAAGTTTCAGGAGCGGGTCTGGATAAAGCAGCTGAAGGGTGTGACGGGGTTATTCATGTCGCATCACCCTTCACTTATGATGTTACGGATGTTAAAACACAATTGATCTTACCTGCTATCGCTGGCACTAAAGCTATGTTAGAAGCCTCCAAGGCTGCCGGTAGTATCAGAAGAGTTGTCTTGACATCATCGTTTGCGTCTGTTATAGATGTCAACAGGAAGTCAGATAAGATCTTTACCTATACTGCCCAGGACTGGAACCCGATTACATATGAAGAAGCCTGTAACTCTGATCCCACGGACGGTTATAGAGGTTCAAAAAAGTTTGCTGAACTGGCAGCCTGGGACTTTGTCAAAAACAATGACGTGACCTTTGACTTAGTTACTTTATGTCCACCAATGGTGTTTGGTCCAGTTGTACATCCCGTGGATAACGTCGGAAGCTTGAATGTATCGAATGGTGTACTTTGGAGTGTCGCTGCGGGGGCCAACCCATTACCAGGAGCCAGAGTACCTGTTTGGATTGATGTTAGGGACCTAGCAAAGGCTCATGTGGAGAGCTTACTCCGTCCCGAAGCAGGCGGAAAGCGGTACGTTGCTGCCTCCAATGAGTTCTTCAGTTATCAAAGGGCTGCGGATATCATTAGAAGAGATTTTACCTGGTCGCATGGTATAGTTACCGAGGGTGAACCAGGAAAGGAAATTGATTATAAATACAAACTAGATTCGGAACCACTTATCAAGGAACTGGGAATTGAATTCACACCTTTCGAAAACACTGTTTCGGATGCTGTGAGTCAATTTTCCAAGCTTCCTGGGGTCAAATTAAACTAGATGTTAATTAATATATGCCTTATCGTTACCAAAAGTGTATGTGTGTCGCTAGTAATGGAGTCAAGGTCCAAACGACAATTCTTCGGTGGACATTCCACAGGTCTCACATTTCCTGGATATCATGTTATTAGATAATTTCGTTGGTTCAGACCATTGATGGGTATGTACCCCATAATCCCTTTTAGTAATTGCTTCGGCCCTGGTATTCCTTCTAATTTCTTTCAACTTTTGTAAAAACTTTTTATCCTTCTTTTTTTTCTTTGCCTCTACTCTCCGTTCATATTCAGCATCCAAGTCCTCAGCACTACCCCATTTCTTAAAAGCGAATTCCTCAACTTGATATCTCATATAAAGCATCATATTGTGGTAAGTGTTTTGGTGAGGGTTGGGTTTCTCGATATGTTTCAATACTTCTTCATCCCGAAGTTCAGGGTCAGTTAATAAATAGTCCTCTTTGCACTCGGTCTTTGTCAAGAGAGAATACTTGTCTGGATTTTTGTTCCGACATTGTCGACACACTCTAGTTCCGAACCAATTGTACAACCTGAAATCCAGTTCCGGAGTATTACAATCAAAACATTTAGGTGCATCTGGATGATCTATGGGATAAGGTGCTCTGGCATCTTTTTGTTTTGCCTTCCATTCCTCTAATGTCATTCCCCTTGGCGCTTCAGCATTTTCGTCAACGATGAACCCACCTTTGGTATCCTTCATTTTGGAGAAATCATATTCAATATAATTTCTAAACTTTTCAGACACTCTATCCGTCCTTGAGTTCCCAGGATTTCTTTGCTGGTTAGGCTGATCTTGCCCATTACTTTTGCTCACTTTTGAGCCTGAAGAATTTGCATTCAAGCTACCGTTCGGAGCGTTCTTGGCTAGCATCCGCTCTTTAGTGGCCTTCAGACGTTCAAGAGCTCTTTGGCGATTAGCTTCCTTTTTCTTCTCTAGCTCAGTTCTAGAAGAGGACTCTGCCATTGCGAAAACTACTAGTACAAGAGTGGAAAGATAAGAGAGATATGGAGTCTATCGTTCCCAATTAATTATTAATCAAATGTGGCGTGCGGCTTAAAAGCTGAAAAAAAATGTAAAGTGATGAATTAAGATCAGATTGGGGAGGAAGGGAAGATTAGCATTACGCGTGGTAAATATACTCAAAAAGATGTTGTTAAGCTCGGAGGAGATCAACGAACTGAAAAAGGAAGTGGTATGTCGAGATGAACAGATAGAGCTTTTGAATACATTTTTATCATCGGTAAGTCTATTTAAAAAGGGTTTATTATTATTATTATTATTTCTTCTTACATCTAATTGTGAAGTCACGACTACAAACACCACCTGCGATACTTTTACACGGACCTCCTTCCACAGGGAAATCGACATTAATACGCAATTATTTTAATCTTTCTCGATTGAAATGCTCGGTTATTTCTTGTGATCAGTGTACAACAACGAGAATTCTTCTTCAACGGGCTATCCGAGCGATCAAGAGAGATTCTGGGAGAAAGGATCCGGTTGATGAGGACAAGAGTTTACAAACTGACCTCGTTGGACAGCAGGTTGGATTTGACGTTGTGGCCGAGAACTTTTCTGCGTTTTATGCCACATTATCTGCATTTTTTAAACGAACAAACTATGAGGAAGAAACCCATGTTTTGGTTTTGGACCGAATAGACCAATTGCCAGACAATCCATCTGATCTGTACAACTGTTTCTCAAGACTAAGCGAAATGACAGATATCGAGAACATTGTTGTTATTTTTGTCATCAACAGTTTAGAGCCCAAGTCATTGCTAATGACTAGCATTCCACATATCCATTTCCCACGATATACTACGGAGGATGCAGTGACAGTGGTGTCCAGTCAGCAATTGCGGACACTCCCCAACAGCGACGTGGCCTCGTCACAAAAGTTTTGGAATCAATACTGTGCAATGGCGGTTCAAGCATTGTCGTCGTATACAGGATCTGATATCCGACTTATCAAGGACGTGCTGTTGAAGATTTGGCCGCAATTTATAAAACCAATAGAGGAAGAAGGTGTCGATGCTACTAATTTTGTTCAGTTATACAAAAGGAATCAAAAATTATTCGTGGGAGAGCTGGCTGTAACCGAGAATTTAACCGATGGAGGGGTTGTGTCATCGGGTAACGTTCAAAGCGGATTACCCAAACAATCCAAATATATATTGTGTGCAGCATATTTGGCATCCTATAATAATCCTAGATACGATATTCGGTTTTTTTCTCGGGCAAAGGAAGCACGATCAAAGAGACGCGATACCAACCCAAGAAAGAAGTTGAAAATCAGCGCCAGATCCTTGGCAGCACCGGCATTTGATTTGGAAAGACTGTTGGCGATTCTGCATTCGATTATTCCAGATGATTTCATGTCTAACATTGATATTGGTGTTCAAATTGCCACGTTGACCACTCTGAAATTGATTGTGCGTTCATCGAACACAGATCCATTAGACTCGCGAACACGGTGGAAAATCAATGCGAGTTGGACGCTTGTGAAGCAAGTTGCGGATGACTTGGAATTTGAAATTGAAGATTATCTAGTGGAATAATAAAGCATTATGGCATGATGATGACGAATAATAATTATAATAATAATAATATATATAGATAGATATGAAAACATGTATTACAATTCGATTAGTACAGGTTCTTCTTGTTTTGTTCTGGTGTCTTGTTGTTTGGCAGACTGTACCGATTGTGCTGGTGGTGGTGGTGCGCTAGGCGTGCCATCATCGGAGATAGGTGGATAACGGCTTTCAAAATCTGTCAATGGAGGTGCAGATGGTTGTTCCTGAGGATGCGTTGCAGTGTTTATAGGAGGTGGATAGCTTTGAGTAGGTAGGGGTGATTGTGGATAATATGAGGAAGAATTGCCCGTACCCATTGGAGCCATTGGTGACTGGTTTGGATATTGGTAATAATTCTGTTGTTGCGGTTGAGGCGCATGAGCATCTTGGCTATGACCGTAGTCAGAGATTGCATGACGATTGTACGTGTGTGATAGTCTTTGCTCTAACATTTGGTCATAAAACCGCACAACAGTAGTCAATTTTCCATGCATGTCCACCAATCTGTCATATTTGTCGATAGTTTGACCCAGAGTTCTCGCCAACTTGGGGCGCAGAGCTGAAACACTATCATTGAGCTGTTGGAGTTTTGTTTCCTTTAAAATGGTTCCTTGAGGTGCCCGCTGGATGCTCTCAACCAAATGGACATATCTATAAAGAATTTCTTCTTCTAATGGGGTGAATTCGTCTGGTTGTTGAGCTGATTGTGGTTGTGGAGTTTGAGCTGGTTGGTTTTGCGGTGGTAATGATGGTTGCGATTCCTGTTGTTGGGCCTGTTGTTGGTACAATCCGTTGCCAGCAGGATTATTGCTATTCCCACTGCCTTCCATATCGCGTAAGCTAGCGGCAATTGCTGCCTTCATATCTTCATCCTCCTCGTCATCATTGACAGTACTTGACTGTTGTTGCGGTGGATGGGAAGAGAAAGATGGCTTGGCTACAGTGGACTTCTTATTCGCCTCTTCTAACGAGAGTTTCAGAGCTTTCTGCAACTCTTCATCATTCTCATCTGAAACGCTAGCCGCGTTTTGCTGATGAAACGGGTTGTTACTGTACTTGATAGTAGTCGAGTTCCTTCTCTTATCATTGCCTGGTGGCTTTTTTCTACCTTTGATCTTATCATAACAGTCATCGCACACTCTGACGTCAGTGTTGATTCCAAAATGGGGCAATGGAATATAACTCTGACAATGCTTTTGAATAAAAACTCCACCACAATTTCGACAATGATGCTTCCTGTTAACAAATGAAAATGCAACACCACTCTTCATGCATGTGTCCGAGTCAACCCACTCAGGTGGTGCAGACGTATCAATAAACGAAGATGACAGCTTGGTGGAACTTGGAAATTCGTAGCCCTCTTGTTTCAGCTGATTGTAAATCTTTGAGACATAGCTTAATTGAATCTGGTTATCGAAAGCTATAGCCCAGTTCTGAATGTACTCTAACATTAGCTGCTTCACGTCGGGGTTGACGCCTCCAGAAATGGGTTTCAAAGTTAACATAAGAGAATCCATGAATTCCCGAGATGCTATTTCAGTTAAGAAATGAGATCCCCCATTTTTGATGCAAATATCGACCAAATGTAAAGTGGCGATTTGAACGTTCGGATTCTTGTTCATCATCCTTCGTTTCAAGCTTCGCATCGCATCCTTCGCATTGACCGTCTTGGACCTGATCATGTCACATATATCCAAATTCAAGGCCATATCCTGCTCACCTGTCGGCAGCGATTCAGACGTAGCCTTTTCGACTTGTTCATCGATAGAAACCGTTTGTGAAAACCACGAGGTCATCTTGCCACTGATTTGTGATAACTAATAATTATCTCGCTGTGTTTTCGGATTATATAAGTTTGGTAGTGCAAGCGCTGATGTGGTGTTGGGACTTTGAGCCAAGTACTAGTAAGTTGTATTTCCGCCGCTAACAAATTGTGGGGGATTATACTATCAATAAGTATCTCCTTCAGTAAAAAATGCCAGCAATTTCGCCGCTAATGGTAGGTAGATATATGCAATTGTCAATTGTTTTCGGACTGTCCTAATACCTTTTCGCCAGAGTAGACTCAAGGTTCAGCTAAAAATGTCTATAAATAGACTAAGGTTGGTTCAACAAAAGGAGACCGCTATAGCCAAGCAACAACGGCGGAACCTCGCTCAGCTCCTGGAGCAAGGTAAGGAACAAAGTGCCAGAATCAGAGTGGAAAATATCATCAGAGAAGACATAAATGTTGAGTTACTGGAGATTTTAGAATTATATTGTGAATTGTTGCTGGCGAGAATTGGACTACTCGAGCAAAGGGAGTGTGATCCAGGATTGGAGGAAGCTGTGAAGACAATAATTTATGCGGCACCGAGAACAGAAATTAAGGAGCTACAACAAGTGAGGGAAATTTTGGTTCACAAGTTTTCAAAAGAGTTTGCGAAGGATGCTATTGATAATGAATCTAATCTGGTCCCTGAAAAGGTTCTAAAGCGATTATCGTCGACACCTCCTACTCAGGAATTGGTCTCTTTGTATCTAACAGAAATAGCCAAAGCATATGATGTTCCTTTTAGTGAACTCCCCGAAGAAGAGAAAAAAACTGACAGCGACAGCGACTCGGGACAGGCAAAGGAACCTGGGTCAAAATCGCCAATTGCTGTAATGACACCTCACCCTACTACAGATAATCCTCACCCGACCTTGAATTTGGATGCGTCTGAAAAGGTCACTAAAGAAATTTCTCAGGGTCGACAAGCAAACTCAAAAGCGAAAAAGGAAGAAGATGAATTAGATGCACTGAGAAAGCGGTTCGAGGCATTGAGAAGGTGATCAATAACGAACCCCATCAGGTCATTATCGGTAGCGTCTATGAGACCAATGTGGGCTCGTCCATGTTCAGTCGAATCTTCCATTTTCTCATGCAACAGGAACTTTCGTTTAAAAAAAAGAAAAAAAAAAAAGTTTTGCTATGGTTCGCTAGTCTACAAATAAATACACTATGGTTTTGGTTATTTGGTATCTTTCTTCCCGGCATAGTACTTTTTCAGCTTTTCAGCGGAATATTTGATTGACCTGGTAATTCCAGCAGTAAATATTCCCTTTACAGTTTGCAACGTACTCGGCCAGAAGACGGTATCCTGAATACAGCTAGATACCATTTGTGAAAGCTTATTATCGCTTGCAATTGATTTATCAAAATCGCTGCACACCATCTTTACTGATGGATCAGGACGGATTGGCTCCTTGTTCTTATCAAGAGCTTCCCTGAAGTGAGGGTCAGATTCTGGATTCTGAACATTATAGGTTTTCGCATAGCGAGAATATAACTTGCTCTTGAACGCATATGGTAATCTCACAACCATGTTCCCTCGTTTGACAGGATCCATATCCTGGGTCAATGATGCTACTAATATATCAGATGCTGGAGTTAACTTGTTAGATTCTGAGGATTCCAAAGACAGGTTGGGCAACCCGTCCATTAAAGGTGCATAGAGTCGTCTAAAGTTCAAGAATTGATTGTCAACAATGTTATCAATCTTTTGTGGATTCTCACCAAAGGTCATTCTAGGATCACCCATATAGGAAACGCTCGTGATCATACGATAAAGCTCCCGCTCTGTGAATGTTTCCGGTAGAAGTAAGAGGGCAGCTCTCAACACGCTAATCAAGTTATTTTGGTTTACAAAACGCACTCTAGGTTCATCACGCAAAATCTTCACGGGCTTATGGAGCCGTCCTGCCAAGTACAGCGTGTCCCATTGAGCAAGATCGTTCAACAAAGTATTGATGTTAACAACCCCATACTTAATTTTCATGCCATTGATCTCAACAAATGGATTGAAGTGCACGCCAGCGCCTATCTTATCTTGAAATAAGCTGACCGCTCCTGATCCCAAGTGTCGTAATGCTGAATAATGGTTGGGGTATTGTTTCATGTTCAATGAATGCCAATGTTGTGTGTGTGTGACGCCAAAAATCAAATCAATTTGTGGGTTAGATTTTTTGCTCTCCGATCCTTGACTGAAAACTCCGCTTCCATATGCAAATGCGTATCTAATTGGAGCATTAAACTTCCACAATGTACTTCTCAATTGTTCCCTTAGTTCATTATCAATTGCGATATGTTGGTTGCTTCCAAAATTATGTGGAAGGTCTGAGAATTTTGTAATGTTGTTGTACGACCCAACGTTGAAATCAAGATATACATTATTGTAGTTTTGTTTGGATTCACTTGAGTAAAACCTTATTCCTGAAATCAATGCAGTGGTGCATAAAGCTGGTTTCAGACGAGGCGAAAAAGTCTAGGAAAAATCAGAATCTCATTAATACTTCGAAAAACTTCAATCCTTATTATTGACTTACCGGGAGCAACATGCTATTTAAGATATAAATCAATTCCCTATCAGCCGTTGATTATACTGCTAAATCTGCGGTTGAAAAATACTTGAAATCCTAAAGAAAGAAAAATAAAACGCAGTGGAAAGAAAAGAAAGAAGCGGAAGTTAGTTTTTTAAATGGAAAGGAAAGTCTGCTAGGAATTTGTGAGTTTCTGCCCCAGGAAATTTGTAACGGCAATAGGCTCTAAATAATGCACATATTGTTGTGACCTTTATGCACAATCCTTTTGAGTGGGTAGTGGGTCATACTACGTCAAATTAACTAGAGTAATACTGGATAAATGAAAGAGATTTACTGATGTAATTTTAAATACAATTTTTTTTTTTTTGTTCTTTTTTCTTTTTTTTTTTTTAGTCGTTGCAAATCACAGTCCATCAGAATCATTAATAGGTATTATCTCTTGGCGGACATTGCGGTTCTGTAATTTTCGTCGGACCTGGGTGGCCGAATAATTTCAAACGGCCACATCACGATAGCCAACTTGTGGCAATGACAGTAACCGTGACAAAAGCATCGCTATGTATCAAAATAAGTGTATATATTTAATTCAGGTATGGAGATTGAGAATATTTTTGTAATCTGTTGTAGTGACTCAATGAAACAGAGATTTTGTATTTTGTGCCAGCATAAACTGAAAATTTATGTGACAGTACTAGTAGATGTGTAAGGTAAGTTTTCTATGATGCTCAGTAGTCAGTGCAAGTAAATTTCTACAAACGATTAATTGAGTAACAAATGGCACTGTCAATTGCACGCATCTCTTGACTATCTGAACCCATTGTCTAGCGAACATGGGTATATAATCTGTTTATATAGAAAGAAGCACTAAAAGACTATAGCATAAGCAATTGGTATTTCATAATATGAAACTTTTTTGTGTTATCATCGACATAATCAGTTCAGTTGAGTAATTAACAGGGTTCCCCCCAATCTTTGAAGTCCTGCATCATCACCGAAGTTAAAAACGAATTGGAATATAGAAGTATTATCTGGAACACAAGAACTTGAGAAAGACTTACAGGCAGTTCTTTAACGTTTCTTTGACGGTCTATATATAGATAGTGCATTTACCTAATATTAAATAAAATGGATATTTCAGTTATATTGGCCTACTTTCGCATTATAACCTATCAAAGGTTCATATAATAGCAATGACAAAAGATGAAGACCTAAGTCACAAGAATTACTGCGATAGGAGTGGATAATTGTCATGAATTATTAGAAGTTTAGATCTTAAAACTTTGCCACAACTTTTACACCAGAGGGATATCTCTTCAGGAAGGCCAATGAACGAATTATCCTGCTTGATGTATCTATTTGATTTAAATTATGTACACAGGAGTAAATTGATTATTATTATCTCTTCAGGAAGAGTCGTTTCTGTGGACTTTTCTGAAGTCCAGAGTTCTATCTAGCAATATGCTAGGTTTCCTCGATGCTCATACTCCTATGAGGGAAGTCCAACGCCATCGCCATTGAATGAATCACCAACATGCAGTACCGCCTGGAATGGGCTAAGACTGAATTCTCCTGCTTAGTTTATCTATTTCTTTTAAATTTATGTAAAGGGGAGTAAATTGATTATACTGTCATCATTTTCCGTGCGATAATTACGTAATCGAACTTGGGAAGTTTCATATCCGCAACCCTAACCCTGAGTTGAGCCGCACATAAGGCTATCTCTGTTATAAATTTTTAAAAATCGACATTCGTGAAAAGCGGTCTTAGCTCAGTTGGGAGAGCGCCAGACTGAAGACGACTTCAGTTGAGTTATCTGGAGGTCCTGTGTTCGATCCACAGAGATCGCATTTATTTTTCATTTTCACATATGAAGCCGCACAATTTGCGGCGTTGCGTTAATATTTCGCGAATTGCGCGAAAAATTAATTAAAACTTTAAAAAATGAAAGATGCGAACATACATCAAATATACACGCTAACGAAACTCAATAGGAGCTACATATGCGCATGCATCTATGTATAGCACGACCTCGGAGAGGATTGAACTCTCGATCTTGCGATTAACAGTCGCACGCCTTAACCAGCTTGGCCACGAAGTCATCAATGAGAAATTGTGTGGTTCAGCTTCCTAATCAAGAATAGATTGTAGGGTTGATAATTAGAGTAATATAACACCCGAATTGCCACATTCTCCTCCATAGTCCGGGATCCCCGACAAAAAATCGAGGGAAAAATTGTATGAGGTGATGGAGAAAGACCGAGAACAAAAAACATCTGTTTCTGACAGTACCCATGCGAGAAATTTTGTCTTTGAGCATCGTCAAGTGATAGTGGAGAAACTTATCCGGGCCACTCAATGCTAGATGAAAAAAAAAAAAAAAAAAAAAAAAAAAATACTGTTATAATAATCAGATGATGTGTCAGTTCATACGACTTTAATATGATTTGCTACATTAAGCGTAATGAGAAAGAAGAGAGTCGTTCCTAGGTGGTGTCGATTCATTTTTGAAACGATCTTCACACTAACTTTTGGACAGAGAACTATTCAAAGATACATAGTATAATGCACCCAGCAATCATGTGGTAAATTTGAAGCAATACAGATAATATTAGTATACCCTGTTTAAAGGCTCAAAGGCAAAATGGTTTTCCTACACGCTCAATTAGAGGGAAATCCGGCTCCGTCGCCAATTGATTTGAAATATTTTGTATGCCGAACTGCCTGTAACTGGCAAATGTTTAAACCTAGTCCTACTCTCTGTATAATTACCTATTTACATAGGACTTTAATATGATTTATTATTATTATTACCCTGTTTAAGGCAAGAGAAGTCAATTGATTCTTATTATTGGCTACCGAACAATTCCAATATCGGGCATTCACTTCAGTTATCCGCTTAGTTAGCTAAATTCAATTACTCATCGACAATTGTTATTCCTATCGATAACAATTATATTATCATAACTAACCTCTCAAAACCTATTTAAGACTATCAACTACGCGAGAGCGTTGGTTTCTCTGAGAACAGGGCTTTAATGGGTGGGCATTTCACAAATTTGGACGGATAAAAATTATCTAATCACAGCTTGATCCTGTCTGCTCCACTCCTTGATGGCAACGTCTATCTACGTGGCATTTTATGATGTGGTGAAGTTCTGTTGTCAGTTGTTCGGGTGAGAGGCGGCCTGCGCTGCCTTCGGCGGGAGTGGTCCGAAATCCGGGAAAAAAGGGATGACATAATCGGGTAAAATGCCAAAATCCCACGGAACGAAGTTTCTCCGGGAGGTTTCGACAATTTTCGACAGTAGAAAACCCCACAAGGCAGCACTTCGAGCATGGCGTGACCCCCACAAGGTATGATTCGGAGCAACAGTTATAAATATCTGCTCATGCCACGTTTTAACATATTTTTTCCAATTCAATTTCAAGTTTTAGAATTCCCAATCTAGAAAAAATGGTCTCTGTTTCAAACAAGAACACTGTTAAGCTCAATTCGGGGTATGAAATCCCAGCTCTTGGTCTTGGTACCTGGTTGTCCAAGCCAAATGAAGTTGCTGTTGCTGTTGAAACCGCCTTGAAATGTGGTTACAAGCACATTGATGCCGCCGCTATTTATCAAAATGAAGAAGAAGTCGGCAGAGGTATCAAGGCTTCTGGTGTTCCAAGAGAAGAAATCTTTGTCACATCCAAGGTCTGGAATTCTTGCCACGACCCTGAGGAAGTTCCTAAGGCTCTTGAAAAGACCTTGAATGACCTTGGATTAGACTACTTGGATCTTTATCTTATTCACTGGCCAGTCGCTTTCGAAGCTGGTAGTTCTTACTTCCCAAAAGATGAAAATGGATTAGTTAAGATTGCTGATACTCCAATTGCCGACACTTGGAAAGCCATGGAAAAGTTGCTTGAAACTGGTAAGGTCAGAAGCATTGGTGTTTCCAACTTTACTGTTGAAAAGCTCGAAAGTCTTTTGAAGATTGCCAAGGTCAAGCCAGCTGTGAACCAAATTGAAGCTCACCCATTCTTGCTTCAACCAAAGCTTCATGAATTCCACAAGCAACACGGTATTGTTCCAACCGCTTATTCTCCACTTGGTAACAACATTTACGGTCTTCCAAGAGTTATTGATGATGAATCTGTTAATGAAATCGCAAAGTCTTTGAACAAGAATGTTGCCAATGTTCTTATTTCTTTCCTCATCCAAAAGGGATATGTTGTTGTTCCAAAGTCTATCACTCCATCTCGTATTCAATCCAACTTTGAAGTCTTTGATTTGCCAAAAGATGCATTCGCCAAGCTTGAAAAGCTCGACAAGAATGCCCGATACAATGACCCTGTTGATTGGGGCGTTGATATCTTCGGTGAACAAGGCGGTGATGCTGCTGCATTGGAAAAGGCCAAGAAGATTATTGCCGAAGAACAAAAGAAATAGACGCTGTTCATGTAGTTCGATGATTATTAATGATGAAAAAGATATATTATAAGCAACTGATCAAAAAAATAGGCCACTGGGTTTGATTGTGTATTGAGCCGGCATTGCGACAAGCAATTGAGCGGAGTTAGATAGTTTTAAGAAGAAAACACTGCTAATTCATAACTTATATTCTTGTGGGCCATCACGCAGGTGGATTCTCCTCCAAACAGAGTCTAATGTATAATTTAGACCAAAAAAATACTTTCAGAACGTAGATGGGATATACATTTAGGAAGGACCCTGAATATCATTTCGAAGGAGCGTACGCGCCAAAAATACATCGTTATCATCTAGGGTGGTCTCCACAATTGCATGCGTTTTGGCTCCGGATAGTACATCCTTCAATCCATCCATTACAACAGCAGCTTCCATTAAGTTCCAATATTTTTGAAAGGCTGTTAAAAACGGCCTTGAAAAAAGTTGCGTGCAATTGCAATAACGAAGATATAGCTTAGTCATGGCCAAATTTCTTCTGAGAAGTAAACATGATCTGAGAATAGCGGAAATTCAACAGAAGGTTCGTTCCTCGGAATATCTCCCTCAATCCGTAGTGTGTTTATCGCTATCCACCTGCAGATATTGAGTATGCGGAGCGGAGGAAGAATGCTACAGTTTTTTGCAGAAAAGAAAATAAGAAAAATTGTTAGAACGAAGCTCATTATTATTACTATATATCGCGCACAGCTATCAATTAATTAGTAGTATTTGTCTTATTAGTGCCAGTTTGACTTTGAGTAAACTCTTCAGGGTCAAGGACGTTTTCAGCTGGCTCCAGACCCATTTCACCTTCCCAACCATTATCTTTTAGATACTGTTTGAAGAGCTCGTCCTCGCGAATCAAATCTTCGTCCTGTAAATGAGGAATGAAGAAATAGGTCACAGCAATACCCAGAGTTCCAATAATTGCTGCAATGATGAACGTCCATTTCTTTCCCAAGTTATCCTGGATTGGAGTGAACACTTGAGTGCCAATGGCAGCACCGGCCTTTCCTACCGCAGCCGCCAACCCATAACAGGTACCACGAACACCTGTAGCAAATGATTCACTCGCAACCAAACCCATCATATTCCCTGGTCCTAGATTACCCATAGAGTTCATGAGTCCGTAGAAGATGACAAAGAGTGGGGTGATTTTGCTTATTTTATCATATGCACAACCAATGATCAATCCAAAAACTAAGTAGCCAGAGAATCCAATGATCGTAGTATACTTTCTGCCGATTTTGTCACAGATCAATGCTCCCACAAAAACACCAGGAAGGGCAATTGACCCCAACAGCAGCTGCCATTCACCAACCTTCTTTAAATCAGATTGATCGCCGCCCAAGACACTCGAAAGAATTGTGCCGGAAAAGATACCATTTGGGAAAGTGACAAAGTCATAAAAGAACCAGGCCCCACACACACCAATGAGTCTGGGCCAGTAATATTTCAATACCAGCAAATAGGGAACTTTCTTTCTCATGGCGCCCTTGGTGTACAATCTTGAAGGCGCCATTTTGACTCTGAAATAGAACACTGTGAGCGGCCAGATACAGCCAATTCCGAAACACACTCTCCAGATGGTGCTAAGATGATCTGGGCCACCTGCAGCAGACCAAACAATTAAGAACACAATTAAAGCAAACGGACCACCGAAAGCAAGAGGAAGATTTGTCACCAGAACAAAGAGCATTCCTCTTCTCGTTTTGGTAGTTTCATTTGCTGCTTCGGATGCGGACGTTGACGAGGCCGGGTATTCACCGCCGGCACCAAAACCAATGATACCACGAGAGACGACCAACATCCAGAACATCCCTGTAGTTGTTACTCCATGGGCTGCTGTGGCCAAGATCCCACCAATGACAATAAGCAATGTGGTCGTAGTGATGGCCCATTTTCTGCCCATATAGTCACATGTGAGCCCAATAACGATTTGTCCAAGAATTTGGCCGATAAGCAACGCATTGGAGACTCTTGTTTTCATTGTGGAGTTATATTCTTTAGGATATTCATTTGTGAAGACCAGGTTGATCATGGTCATAAGGTTATTTTGATAGCCATCACTGATCAATGCGAACCCAGCACATACCACTGTTAGTATATCTGAGAGTTTTTTTTTCTTGCGATCAGCTGTTTGTACATCATGTATTTCGATTTCAGTGCCATCATTATCTCCCTTATCTATCGAATCACTCCGTGAAATGATACTCTACAACCACAGAAAATAAATAGAAAACTTATTAGTTCACGAGGAACTAGCAAAATAGCAAAAATATCAAATAGAAAAACACTCACTTCTGAAGAAGGGTCATTGTTAACTTCACTTTGACGTGCTGTCATCTTGAAACAATGTGCTCACTAAAGATCAAAAAAAATTTACGTCCCTATCTCCTACATATAAATACATCTTTGGAAAAAGCCTCCTATCCGCGCGGCAGGCATCTAACATCCATGGAAGTTAGCACGCGCTGATCAATTTGTTCAGTGCTCACAGGATATTTGAACGTGGGGCACAATTTAAAGTGCTATTGGGTCGTGACTTCCACCACACGGGGGTCCGACTCAGGTTTTTGACTAACTGTCTGCAGGAACGACATTAAATAAAATATAGCACTGTATTCAAGGAATTTGATGCAATCTAACAGAGACTTGCGAGTGAAGAGTCCAATTTCCTATCACTTTTTCCCTTTTCTGATTCTTCCCCTCATTAGACTCCCTGTTCCCCTAAATTGGCATCTTCTCGGCAAAACTTCCGGCACACAACTTCAGTAATGATCGGCCATCTTAATTGCGTCTCAGACATGCATACCTTAACGAGGATTATGTCCCGTCTTTTGGAGCTTAGCGGCTCAATTATGGTTGAACGTGTTTTGAAACGTATTTGGCGGATTCCTCTGAATGTCTGCTGTTCATATTTTTTAGAATTTTTGAAAATATTTACTAATATATATTGATCCTGAAGCTGACGAGGATGCTGACCAGCGTAATAATGCGGCGAACACATACACCTTTTTCTATTTTGAAAATTTTATTTTATGGGAGTGCAGACGGCACGTGCACGGCGGAATTGTCCGCTTTTGGTAAATAGCCGTTCCGACTCGTACATGTTATACCATTTCGATGAATGAATTTGGAGCTAAGTCGCTCAAGCATGCTGTTTGAAAAATATAAAGCGCAGAAAATGGCGTAACGCAAGAATATCGAACAGTATCCAACTTGAATCCGTCTTTGCCAATTAACATTATTATCTGTGCCGACCAGACCGTTCAAACTGAATTCAACTCGGTTTGTCAGGGAAATATCACGCACAGGATTTCTTCAAGACCATAGAATTCCTTGAGCCGCACCGTCATGATTTTTGACTTCAGGCTTTTGGTGAAGTTTCCAGGGTACGGGTTGCCCATCACCAAACTGAAAAAAAAAAAAAACCACATTAGTAGGTGTGCTGAGTTGGGAAATATATGTAAGAGCTCTAGACAAAACTGTGGGTGGGATCACGAAGACAGAATGTATGACTACGATACAGAGGCACAAAAGATCATTGACCTTCGAGACAATCTAGTCAAACAGGCAGAAGATGCCAAACTACTAACAACAGATCCTGAAAACCTGACAGAGGAGCTGCGAGCTTTTTCTCGGAAATATCGCCGTTATTTGATCGAAAAGGAAATTAATCAACGAAGGGATGATTTGAAACAAAAAGCCAATTGGAAACATGAGGGGAAATTGCACTTATTAGAACCTAGTGAAATAGAGGAATCCCCTGAGTTGGAAAAAAGATTGAAGCAGGCTGTGAAAATACAAACTGACCCTCTCCCTGTAGTTCAGCCAGTTCCTCATCACCGACGACCTCCCCCTCCTCCTTCGGACCTGCTTCCATATGAGGATGATTATAAGCCAGCAAGCAAGCCGATTCCAGCTACAACTAATACCTCTAATACTACAAACACTCCTAATCCAGATGCCATCCCTGGGTTACTATTTTCAAAGAACAACAGCTGTCTCGGCGATCGCTCGGATCCAATTGTTTTATCCTCAGCCGAATCAACTCCTATCAGGCGCTCAAACGACAATTCTCCAATTGTCCAAACACACCACAATCTCCAATCCGTGACTACGGCTCCACTTTACTCTGATGCATCCCCTGACCTTCCAGAGTCTACTAACATGAGCGGAAACACTATGGGAGCTGGAGGGGGGCAGCAGCAACCACAGAAAAACATAGTTCCCTACGAACCACCGTTACCCGTTAATTCTAGGCTGGCACACGGTGCTAGTAGCCAATCGCCGGATCCGAACGAGGTATACGGTGCCCCCGCATACGGTGACGAATACTGAATCTTTATGATATATATATATATTTATTATATTACTTGAATAACTTTCCAAATTTGCTCTTCTTGGTTTTGGCAGTTTTGTTAGTATTTTCATTCAGAGACACTGATGCTGGTCCTTGCGGTGCCTTCTTAGGTGGAATGCCGCCGGCGGATGATGGTGGTTGTTGCTGCTGTTGTTGCTTTTGTTGGGCTTGTCGTGTGTCTCTATCGGATTCAAAGAGGAAATCTGGCACTCTCTTTGGAGGTTGGTCCAAAGGTAAGTTGAGATGTTGTCTGGACATTGTTAGTCGGGACAAGTTACGCAAGAATCCGTTAGGGTTCAAGAAACAACTGCCTCCAATAATGATATCCTTTGAATAGGCCTTCGAAAGCTCATAAGCAGATCGAGTCTCTGAGGGGGTGACACCCCCAACCACAAATACAAAAATACGTTGTTTAACTGGTTGAAAGTTGTTCGTTTTGGCCCATGCCGCTCGTTGTCGTGGGTTTCTCAGGGAATTATGTTCGGCCAGGTCATCAGCATCTGGCACAGGTTCATCCTTTGTATAGGGAAATTGGGCTGGGTCTAGCTGCCCCTTGATAAGCCCCTCCATGACATTTTTCAATCCGGGGACAAATCTAGACGTTTCATAAACATCTCCAGTTGCCCCACTATGGAACCGAGGGGTTATATTGTCCTTGGATAACTTGGCCTTAGGCGATGGCTTGATAGTTGGTGAGCCGATTAGTCCCAAGTTCTTAATAACCATCAAGTCAATATCCTCAAGTTTGCAGTGGTATTTTAGTTTTTGGAAATCTTCCTCAATTAGCCCGCCTCGGTGTAAGGCATAGAGAATCAAAATTCTAACTTTATCTCGATTTCCCAGAACATTGTCCTTGTCGGCCAATAGCTCAACCAGATCATCAGCCAGTGCCTTATTCTTACGATGATCTGCACCAACGCCAGTAGCGCAGGTCTGTTCAATGTCAGCAACGGCGTTCAAGTTTCTCTTCTGAAACAGGTTCATACATTCGTTGGCCATTTGTAAGTGTAGCGCAAACCTTTCCTTCATCTCAGCAAACATGGGCAATGACGCAATCATATCTTGAAGGTCAGTGACAGATGCTTGCGTGGAGCTGTCAACTAAATGTGGGTTCTCCTTTTTAAATTTGTCAAGCTTTTGGGTCAGCGAATCAATCGCATCTTGCATATGAAGATGCCTCAAAGAAACCCATTCAGAGTCCTTTTCAGACAACACGCCTTCTTGCTTTTCTTTGACTCCATTCTTATTTTCAGCTTCATAGGTATATTTGCAGCCATCTTTAATGTTCAACAGGTCGTGGGCCATGGCCTGGTATGTGAATTCATGTAGTAACGGAGCGAATGCATCAATCGACCGATCGGTGATCAAAAATATTGATCTTGGTCTGCTTTCACTAGTATTCGGAAAGTTTGGATCATTTCGTGCGTACATATCAATTTCTTTTTGGAATGTCGTGGCCACCATATATGACAACATATTGGCTTCAAAGGATGCTTTCGGAGGTTTTTGAAATCGGATTGATGGATATTCTCCAAGAGAAACACATAAACTTACTAAACTGCTAGAGATCTTCTGAATTTCGGAATGTACCAAATCATGACAATGACGGTTGTAGAAAACTTCGCTTGCATAGTTGGTATCCAGAGTGAAAGTTTGAGTTTCCAGCGGTAAAAAATCGAGGTACTTGACCTCCAGTCTTTTAATAAATTGTCCAGCCGGGGAATTCTTAATTTTGCGAGCTAATTCCTCTGTTAATCCCGGAAGAAAGAAAACGTGTGCCCCAGCATACCTAGGGGGGACCCGTGTGTAATCTGCTGCCAAACAATTCACATTATACAGCGTGGGTTTCATGATATAAACAGCCTCCAAGTATCCCTGGGTTTGTCGTCTAGAATCCAAAATTTCCACGCTAGAGACATTGCGATTGAGTACCTCACTTTTCTCCAGAACGGAATCGAATACCTTCGACATGTGCTGATCAATCACCAGGGCTTTATACTACAAGTTCACAAAAGACAATTAGCTACTCTTCCAAACCAAAAAACGTCTCCAAATCACTTACCCTACTGGCAGGCTGAACTGAGTCGATGGCATTGAATATCTCTGTGGTATTTTCATTAGTATACCACCGTACACATTTGAAAAAAAGGGGGAATGAAAATTCAAACTGCTCAAACTTACGTTGTTTTAAAGCATCAATTACTGTCATTATTACTGCTTAATTTTGCCACGAATTATCAATAGAAAACTACCAAAAGAATTGGTTAGTGTCAAAGTTGACTTTGCTCAAAACCAGATCTCTATAGTCGTATTATTATATCGCTGGGAAAGGGGGAACATATCACACATCACACACAAATACAAATATGGAAAAATGACATCGGTCCCGGTATCGGATAACCGGTTGCCATAGTAACGACCAATATTTTATCAAGATTAAGGACGTTTCTCAAGCGGAGAGTATTGGAATAAACAAGCTCGTTTATTATAGCAAATTAAATTATAAATACACGTATTTCAATCTTCAGAAACCTCACCGAGGTCTTCTTCTTCTTCTTCTTCGTCATCATTATTATTTTTATCATCTCCATCAGTTTGGGGTTGATCATCTCTTGACTCTTCCTCATCTTCCTCGGGAACTTCAGTGACAGTGTAAGAAACTGGATCATATTCCGCTCTAGAATTATCTCTGATAATAGATTCCTGCGCAGTGATTTCTCTCAATGATAAATCAATTCTTGCGATGCTGTTCTCGTTAACCAACTCCCGTCTGCTCTTGACAACTCTTCTACGTTTAAGGTTAGTTCTTCCCACAATTGGAAGATATGTGGCCTCCTTCTTGTCTTGGTCGAATTGAATGGCAATTTCTTCGAATTGCGATTCGTGTAAGTGTAGGTCAATATCATGATCCTGGACACGGTTGAATCTGTACACATTGTCGTCGTCATCGTCTTCCTCTAATTCTTCTGCTGTGTTATTCCTTTTGCGCTTCAACTTCTCGGCTGTGTCTTCGTCTGCGGTGAAAAATGTCATCCACTCGTCATTGTCAACCAAATTACGCCTGAAAAGTGCAGTGGCCAAACTTGATCGTGCGAATGGGGTTTTCCTGGTGTTCAATGAGGCCGATCCTACCATTTTTACTGCAAGATAGACCAAATCAAACATTTGCGAGTCAGGAAGTAATGGCAAGGATTCGACGGCCTTGCGGTTCTTCTTGATTGGATGTTTAATGGTGGATAAATCAGAATTGGCGCTTTCAAAAGTTGCCTCCACTAGTCTGAGTTGTTCCTCAGGATCAACTTCTTCATTACGCACTTGCTTCTTCAACGCATTTGCCTTGGATTCTACCGATCCCTTTTGCTTCACCGTTTCAGACGAGATGTATTCGGTTCTTCTCAAGAAAGAAACACTAGGTTGTGCTTTGCTGCCGGAGAAACCTCCACTTGGATCCTTTAATAGAACTTTATCCCGAGGGTCTAAATTAACATCATTTTCGGCATACACGCCAGTTTCATCACCTCGATCAAAAATACCTGGAATTTCTGTCATGTCCAAAGGCATACCCAAGTCCAAATCAACATCCATATTGAATTGTTGTTTTCTAGCTAAATCTGATAAAAAGGATGATGAAGCCACTTCTTTTATATCTACCGGCATATTCAACAATTTAGGAGGACATGGCGGAGGTGGTAAATCATTTTGATACCGAATTCGGGCTATGTAATCTTGTCTACCCGGCGTTCGTGACATTTTTTTTTGTATTTTCCCTCTGACAAGAACCGTGCAGGTGCTAAAACTATGTTGTGTCTCGTGAAGAGAGGTTTTTTGGGACTTTGTACAACAAAATTATTACTGGTGATTTTCTACGGTTGTTCAATGGATGTCGGGATGCCGAATATCGATAAGCCGTAACCTAAAGTTCAATTTTTTTCAGGTGAACAATCGGGGATTATGAGCGGAGAAATCAATTTTAATACCTTCGTTAATGAGACTTTTGGTTCGATATCCAAGTCAATTCGAAAGGAGTCACGAAGTGTTAAGAATCGAATTCAATCTATATTTGCCGATGCGGCTTATGTAAAACAAGTTTCTGAAGCATATTCCTTGCCATTGGTCTCAAATGAACGTTGTGGGAGCTGGTATATAAACCCTAGGGATAAAGTTGATTCAGTATATTTCAAATCAACTGATGGTCATACTGGGCAATGGGGATTTTCACTCCGAAGATTGAACATTCATCTTTTAGACACAATTGTCAAGCATAACGGGGTTGTCATTGTCGATTCAACACGAAGGGGGAAAAGAATGCCAGATGCATTATCAAAAACAATTCCAATATGGTGTGCTGTCTTGAATAAAGCCCTGTTCAATCTAGATTTGTTTCATACTCCACCAAACGCAGTGTTTAGCAGTGAGCATAATCAGATTGAAAAGAAAGTATCTGACTGGGCCAGCCAATTGAAGTCCATGGGACTGGAATTGGAAAACCTTCAATTCCAGCATAAAAACAAACCATTGCGACCCATCTGGGTTACACCAGATTCGTATTTGCCCATGGAAACCCCTGAGTTTCACGATTTTTATCCTATTGTACTTTGCACGGCCTCTAGGATGGTTCAAGATGGTGTCGAGTTTCACGACGGGTATTGCTATGTGCAAGGTGCTGCTGATGATCATGAAGAATGGGCGGGGTCTCTAACACCAGACAGTTTGTGGGCCAATCAGCGTATTTTGAACGATATGGCTCTTGATGATGAGAAAATACAAGAATTGATTACCTCTCAATTGGATAAACAGCAAAATGACTCTGGCGCTTCTAAAACTGAATTTATTAGAATACAACCTACAAATATATGGATAGGTAAGACCACCCCACAAGATGATTTCGAGACCTTTTTTGATAATATTATCTCTCTGAATAGAGATGCTCCTCCACTGGGTGAGAAAAGACAGATAATCTGTCAAAAACTTCAATCCGGCAAGAAAGGCTCAAAAGATCTCAGAACGACTCTACCTAATATCATGGAGAAGTATAATCAAATGCATTCAAGTGAGAAAAAGGTATTAGTGACCTGTGACACTGGAACCGATTTTAGTGTCGCAGTTGCATTAGTGCTTCATTGTCGGTATTACACCGAAAATGGAGAAATTAGAGATAGCCCAACATTCAACCTAAATAAGGATGAAATCCGGAAAAGGCTGGCCAAGATAGTCGCACAGAAGCAAGTGAATCCAAGCAGATCAACTTTAAATTCGGTTAATGCATATCTTATAGGATAAGGGGAATAATGATATTGTGAATAAGACCTCTAAGACCTGGCTCGTAACCGGTCCCGTTGAGCCATCTTTTTTTGAAAACTGGTATCAATGTCCGTAGCGGGAGACATTTGCGGTTCTTCTTGTTCCTGCTGTGTAAGGTTTTGAGACGGATGAATATCTCCTCCTAGGGCCTCAAGCAGCTTTTTTCTATCGTCTCTAGATTCCTGTTCAGCGTATCGAACTTCTGAACGCCGTGCCAATGAATCTTCTTCTTCTTCTTCTTCAAACTTGGATTTATCATTGGAGTTGCCTTTAAAATCAACAACACTTGTGTTTCTACTCGGTAAATTCGAACTGGTAGCTCTACCAATTAGCTTCCTGTCTTTCCGTTTCAAGTCTGTTAATTTTTGACGTTTCGGGCTATTTCGAGGACCTACTGGTTGATTTTCTCCTTCTGTCGGTGTCATTGAATCATCGCTTTCTTGTAGATATTCAGCATATGATTTCTTCAGTACAGTATTATTAGAATTAGGATTGATTCGATTGTCGATTGTCATGGTCTTATACATCGCCCGTTTTTCTTTCACTGTTTCATCCACCAAGTCTTCGGGTAACAACTTCCGTTCCACGGTTCTTCCATTGTATTCTCTACCGTCCAAAACAAACCTCGGAGAACTGAGATTTATCACCTTATTCTGTTTAATGCATTCGAACAACCAGTCCACATTAACAACGGGTATATTCCAATGCAATGCAAACTTGACCTTCCTAGAATCAGGCTTCGCAATTAAGAGCTCACATTGCTTATTGAACATAGTTTGTGGGCTTGCCCCAACTAACTCGATAAGTTTCGGCAATTGCAATTCCTCAATTCCTGAAAATCCTGAGGTTGCGATTCTCAAACCTTTAAGATCTCTAATACGCTTATTTTCAATAAACTCACCCCATTCGTCAAGAACAAATTTTTTTTTATACAGGGAACGTTCAATCATTCTTTCGGTAGCAATGCATGCACCTGAAGGGATATCATCTGGTTTCTGGAGATCAGCGGAGTTGACGATGCAAATTGTAGGTGAGGTATCGGCCGATTGATTGTCCACCACGGTGCCATAGTTGGATGTTACTGCATCCTTAAGAATTCTTAATTGAGCTTGGGTAAACCCATAAAAGCTAAACACATGCTTGTCAAATATGCCCCTTATTGGTTGAATATCCTTTCCATCATTATTTTCTGATGATGAAGATGATGAGTGCGGTGATAGTCTTGATATCGGTTCTCTCTGAGCATCCATTGTTTCCTCGTCTTCTTCTTCTCGCCATGCATAACTTTCACCATTTTTATCCTTACCCTGATTGTTCTGGGATGGATGTTCAATTCCCTCTAAAATACTATTCCAAGCGTGTTCAGATTCCTCCTTTTTCTTGACAACATGGCTATTTCTTGCACGGGTCTTGTCAATGAATGCACCTTTGCCGAGTTGATCTTCGGGTAAATCTAAATTGAAATAGACAGGGTCCAAACATGCTCCTCTTTCGACACTTTGGAAAAGCCAATCAGGAGTCACAATCGTAATCCCCCATCGTTGCCCATACTGATATTTTTTCCCAGTTTTACTTGGGGAAACTAAATGCGTGACTTTACGAGTTAAATCGGGGAAGTATTCCCCCTTGTTGTTTTGTACAAGCTTTATAAGATCCTCTCGGGAACCCTGTATATTCGTGAAGCAAATCCTTAGTCCCTCAAAGACTCCAAGTTTACCTTTCTCAAGCTCTGATTGTATGTCGTTCAACTCTTCGCCCTCCTTCCACCTTTTAAATAATTCAGGAATATATTCGGGAACAATAAAAGTCATATCGCCTCTATGCTTTGCAGCAAAGTCATATTTTTCAGTTTCTCTTGATCCTACAATCAAATATTTAACATCACTCGATAGATTCATATTATGCACTCCGCCCATGGCTTCTATAGCCTGGATGATCTCCTGCCGTGTTTGAGGATCAACTGCGGTACAGCAAAACACCTTATTTTGTAAAGGTGTAGATTCATCCGGATCCATTGAAAGAAATGCAATGTATAAACGATAATACTTGCAAGTTTTTAAAAAACCGTACAAAGCTTAATGCATTCGCGTTCTGGTAGACTCGCGTAAAGTGGATTTCCTTTGGTACGGCTGAAAGCATTACTGAAAATTACAGCTGTCACGTGACACTTTTCCTGACCGGCGGTCCGACAGTGACTTTTTTTTCACCCTCAAGTTGAATTTTGCAGTGAATTCCTTTTAAGAAGAATACAGTTAAAGCATGAGGGGGCGGTGTACAACGTTTTTACCTAAGCGTTGCTCTCATTCTGATAATATATTCAGAAGAACGTATTCGTCAAAAATCAAGCCCATTAGTTACAATGAGCCTGTGTCATACCATAAGCTTCGAGAATCTTTAAAAGACACTACATATTTACCACAATCTGGTCGACAATTACTTTCTAATGACCCATTATGCATAAACTTTAAAACGTTAAATTTGACCAAGAAACGATATATGGATCCCCGGTTAGAGAGTCTCATTGAGATTTTAGCCCAGCGACTCCCCAGGCAGGCTTGGACTAGATTTGAGTCACTTTACATGGAGAACCCTCGAATTTTGTCAGGACTGACTAAAGCACAGGCTTGTGCTCTCATGAATTTAATTGCATTGACCCCTACGAAGGATGAAACAACGTTTGTTAGAGTTCAAACAGTTGCCGAAGCTATGATTGAAGGTGGTCATCAACTTGGAGCACAAGAATATTCTCGATTGATCAAAACATCTTTTAAATCTCGACGATATGATCTGGTTGAGCAGTTTTGGAAAGAATTGAATGATGCCAACATAGAGAAAACCACAGACCTGTGGAACGCATATATTTCCGCAACATGTTCAACAGATCCTAGTGTTTGGCCGGAGTATACCTTAAGCAAACGCCATCCGGAACCTCCAATTTCAAATGATCCAATTGATTTGTTCAAGCAACTTTGTAATGAAGGCTATGTTCCTAACGCCGAAACTTATGAACACCTAGTTCTAGGATTCGCCAAGCAAGGCGATCTAAGTGGTGTGCGAACAGTGGTGTCCTCTATTTGGGGAAGATTAGGGGATAACGAGCATCAGTCGAAACAATATCATCTGGCTCGATATGGTTCCATGGTTCAACCTACGGTGAACACATTAACTTCAATTCTTCACGCCTATGGGGTCAATGGAGCTACAGTGGAAGGGTTGGAATATGCTGATTGGTTACAGCGTAAATATAGCATCAATTTATCCACTGGCGCAGCACTGAGGTTTTGGACTACAGCCTTGAAGTGGGCTTTTAGAACTACCTTCCCGCGAGGCGGGACCCCACAATATACTTTTGAGGCGCTGTGGCAGTCCATGATTAATCAATATCAAGTCAAACCCACACAGTACATGCTCTTTCTGAGATTGTTATATCTTCAATCTAGAAAGCAACCAAAGAAGATGGTTATGGAAATGAAAGCCATAGAACAAATGACTCACCTGCATCATCCAGTTGATATTCTTGCTAGTTACCTAAGCAAGGTATCCACATTATACAGTCGTCTGGGAAGACCTAATTTAGCTACTGATATTCTCAACAAATGGGGATTTAAACACCCAAAATTCGAGAAGGTTCGACGATATCGGCTAAACTGGTTGCAAACTTCCAATGTAACAGCACGTAGTCTGGCCAGGAGAAGATACACGATAAACAAACGACGTAATAGAGGGCAGAAGTGAGAGATGACAACTTGTGAATAATGAAAATACATATATTTGTAACTACTATTTTTTACATTTCAGTCAAATCATTGACCACCATATAACGAGAAAATTGCAGATAGAACCATCTGTACCACTTGACTTGAGATTTGTGTCCATTGATCATAGCTCTGCGAGCACGTTGGTAATCAAGTTGTTTGTTGAAGATGGTAGCAGTACGATAGTTAGGTTCATCGATGTATGTATTTTTGACATGAGCAACAATAGCATCGACAAAAAACAAGTACTTGCGATAAATTGGTACTGTATCCAAAGTCCAAACCTTACGCAAGGCAGGCTCCATACTCTTCCATCTTGCGGCACCACCATACAAGGCCTTATGATTTGGATGATCAGATACACCTTCACCATCAAAAGTAATCAATACCTTTGTATCAACATTTTCTTCGAGCAATTCTTCCACTCTTTGAAGATTCCATTGAGCTTCCATTGAATCCTGGATTTCGGCGTCTTGGATCACCTTGATATTGGCGTCTGGATTTTCAAAACCCAAAAGCTCAGCAGCACTCAAAAGCTCTTGAGAACGGATTTCCCCCAAACCTTCGGCATTGCCAGATGTCAAACTGACAATCTTGACAGAATTGTTGTTTGCTGGGTCAATAATTGAAGACAATGTAGGACTGAAAAACATGGTCTCGTCATCTGGATGAGCAATTACCAAGGTAATGTCCGTGTTGGTAAGAGGTTTTGGCAATTCATGGTTTACTCCATACAAAATGAAGTTCCAGACCAATACTGGAAGACCAAAAATTAATAATGGAAAAAGGACCGGCAGCATTTTAGTATAGCAGGTGGGGCAGTGGACGAATTTGAAATAAAAACAAATAACAGTAATTTGTTTGTTAGTGCCGTTTCCCAACAATAATCACACTCCGACGTGGTGTTATCGGCCTGATTCGGCCGCCAACGTGCAGAGAGGAAGTCTGTGAAAATGAAAAATATAACGACTATTGCGGCTGGGGTTTCAAATAAATGAGTATATCGATTGCAATTCAAATTAATGGACCCCGGGGAAGTTATGTTACCCTTTTAAAGTAAGAATCTGCCGGAGACATTTTGGTCGCGGGATATAAAACACAGAGCAATATAATACGCGCATATAGAAATATATATATGGAGAATAATGAATAATTTACCAATGGCCGATATCCTTTGCATCATTTTGATCGATATCCCATTTTCCTGATAGGCCACCTTTCATTGATGAGCTTGAATCAGAAGTGTCTGAGTCACCTTCAGCCCGGAATGGCTTTGGTAGTTTGGTCAAAGCGGCAATCTTTTGCTTAGGCTTTAAATTATCGTCCGAATTATCAAAAGAGTCTTTTCTCTTTTTAGGGTGTGTGTTTCCACTTCGGCCGGATGAGAGTAGCCGTCTACCCCACGAAGATGCGGCAGGATCACCTGTTTCATCCCGGGCCTGTTTCAAGAAGGGGATAAGGGCAGTGCCACCAGTTCCAGTGCCACCGCCACCAGAGCTTTTGGCTGCCAGGCCGTCCCGTTTAGTTGCAGAGCTTCTTTGGCCCTGTCTAGCGGGGAGGATGATATATCGGGACACAATTTGAATGTGCTTATCTCGGAAGGCTCGCAAGACTGCCAAACAGGCGTCGTAGGATAGGGCCAATGCTGGGGTTGTTTTCGAATTCTTGACCACATATTCCCGAATTTCGGCAACCTTGGAAAGTTCTTCTAGGAATCTTCTATGTGGACCTGGCATGTAAGTTCTCATTTCGTGGATGAAGTTGTGCTTCTTTTTTGCACGCAATCCTTCTTCGTCATCTTGCTGTTTATCCCGTTCCCCAGTAGGATGGTGCTCCACATCGAGGAAGATGTCTAATGCTTGGATCAGGGACGATTGAGCATTTGAGCCACCGGATACCTGACGATATTCTCTTTCATTGCCATATCTGACTCCGTGAGGAAGGCCGGCATCAGCCATGTTCTTCCAACCGGCCAAGAAGGGACGGATTCTGAAATAAAAGATGTGTGGGTCACACATCTCGTACATTCGGCCAAGAGATGCTGTGATTCTGTCGATGGCCTCTGCCAAAGTTTGCAGACTCGACACCACCTTTTCTGAGTCACCCTCTCGACAAGCCTTGATGGCTTCTAATCCCGTGACCAGAGCAGGTGCACCCTGTCGCTCTATCGCCGTGGACACCAAGTAGAACCATGACTCATCTATGCAGCCTGTGAATGTATTTAAGGTGGCTAGATTGTCCAACTCACACTCCTCACTTTCCACCAACGGCTTGAAATTCCATAAACAGACACCTGCATATGAGACGATGGCTGGTAATTCCAACTTGCTACAGACTTCCACCCAGGGTTCTGACAGTTGTGTAGGCAGATGATCTTTTGGTTGGTCACCGGCCCACACATAGCCATGACTCAGAAACCCCAAAACCACACAGGCCCTTCGCCATTCCCTCACGTCATTTCCCAATTCAGCCGTGGAGAGCTTTTCCATTCTATCAACTAAGGGTCTCAATTTTCGAGTCATGATTAATGAGGGCAAATTTGCCACTAGGTCTTCCCATTTCTTGAAATATGGATTACTCAGGCGTTCCAGAGGGGTTTCCTCTGGCAGAAATCCACTGTTTGCCGAAATATCGTAATCTTCTAGTTTAGGTATTGGATGTCGCATTATAAATGTTATCTATACATGTATTTGGGGTATGTCGTTATTCAGTTGGGCGTTCTTCTTCCTCTTTTTTTTTTATAATTTTTTTTTTTTTTTTTTTTGGTGGTTTGTTACTTTCGCTTGATACATATATGTATATATATATATATCATCGCTGCGCCGCGGCTTAATCATGCAACCGTTAATGAATGCCCCCCGAGACCACCGTTTTGTGATCTGATATTACGCCATATTTTTTATCACGCAGGGCACATCAGAGCCGCACGCCTCACCAATTTTCGGTTCTGGACGGGCCGACTGGACGCTGTCAAAGAGCAGATTGCTATTATACCCCGCGTTTCAATTGTATCGATAGATATTTGGAGATTGCCTGGTGACAATCATGAACGAACGAATGAACACTTTTTTTAAATCAATCTCACTAAAGAGTTTCTTTAATTTATTTTATTTTTGTGTGATTTTGTGTCGTTTGTTGGCCCAACCTTTATGTCTGCACGAAAATGGAAAACTGTGCTTCATGTATTGAAGATTTCTAGGGGACGTCTAAGGAATATTTTTGTCCCCACAGTTTGGGCTGCTGCGATTTAGCGGAAGAGCAACAATAGCATCGCATTGAGCGGAATTATGTACATTCTTGTGAGTGGAGAATCATTGACGGTTAATGGCGGACTTTTGTTCAAATCATCAAAGTTGGTTCTCTCCCGTCTCTTTCCTTTCATTTCCAGCCGACGGCGTATTTTCATTCTCAAACTAATGAATCTTATCCGCGGCAGCTGGAATGGTTGAACTATTATTCATTTAGACAACTATGCGATGATCAAACTTTGAGTCTCGTGTTTTACTACATATTTTGCGTGTCTGAAGCCTGGCTGGCCATTGGCGATTACTAAATAAAAGTTTAATTGTGACAAATAAGGTTTATTATTTGGATACGTCACATTTGAATTCTTACTGAGCAGCGCTAACAGGAAAATAATATATATAAGGACGACAATATGCTCCCAAAATCCTAAAGAATCATTTTGTGCCCCGTCCACAGAATCAATTGTCTCTCTTCTCAAGACTCTGACCGCTGACCCATTTTTTAAAACACACAATTATAAGGTCAGTGCATTCTATACGCACTGGTCCCAAAGGTGCCAGATCATAATTGCAACTCAGAGACTGCACAAGACTGCATTAGCCTCTTTTTCTTTGGGCTGCCAATCTGGCCGGAGTTGTAATATTATTAACGCGTCTTGAAGTCCGGCCGCGTTCCTGAGGTTCGTGTGTGTACAACACAAACCCCGATCGTTCCTTGGTTTCCGAACCGGGTAACTCTGGATTTAGCCTCTGGGTTTTGGCGATTTAATTTTTTTTTTTTTTTTTGGGAGCACTCACAATTATCGGGCATTGTTTTTTGTTGCTGAGACCTGTCTTCCCTCCCCTCTACTCCACGACCCCGACAATGGCCGATTTTATTAGAACGCAGATTTTTGGCACCTGCTTTGAAATCACGAGTCGGTAAGTAGTAAATTGCAAATAGGTCGGTCCTTGAGGTTATTGACCAAATGTATTTTAGTTATGTCGACTTGAATCCTGTCGGAATGGGAGCCTTTGGGCTTGTTTGGTAAGTTTATAGAGAATACTTCTGCCCCTATTATTGGAGGCTAGGATAGAGTTATTAACAGTTGATTGTAATCAGCTCGGCTAGAGACCAGCTCACTGGTCAAAATGTGGCCATTAAAAAAATTATGAAGCCATTCTCAACACCAGTGTTGTCCAAGAGAACCTATAGAGAGCTAAAATTGCTCAAACATCTTCGCCATGAAAACCTCATCACCTTGAGTGACATCTTCATCTCTCCATTAGAAGATATTTATTTTGTTACGGAACTTTTGGGTACTGATTTATACCGTTTGCTAACATCTAGACCATTAGAGAAGCAATTCATCCAATATTTCCTCTACCAAATCTTAAGAGGCCTCAAATATGTCCACTCAGCAGGGGTGGTCCACAGAGATCTCAAGCCTTCCAACATTCTCATTAATGAAAATTGTGACCTTAAGATCTGTGACTTCGGCTTAGCAAGAATCCAGGATCCGCAAATGACCGGCTATGTTTCAACTAGATATTATAGAGCCCCAGAAATCATGTTAACATGGCAAAAGTATGATGTGGAAGTGGATATCTGGTCTGCTGGTTGTATCTTTGCCGAAATGTTGGAAGGCAAACCGCTCTTCCCTGGTAAGGATCACGTAGATCAGTTCTCTATCATCACTGATTTGCTAGGCTCGCCTCCAGAAGATGTCATTGATACAATTGCATCCGAACATACTTTGAGGTTTGTGAAATCTCTTCCTAAGCGAGAGCCAGTCCCATTCTCTCAAAGATTCAAAAATGCCGATCCTGATGCTATAGATTTGTTGGAAAGAATGTTGGTGTTTGATCCAAGAAAGAGAATCACCGCTGCTGAGGCGTTGGCTCATCCATATCTTGCTCCTTATCACGAACCATCTGATGAGCCAGTGGCCCAAGAAAAGTTTGATTGGTCCTTCAACGATGCTGACTTGCCTGTTGATACTTGGAAGGTAATGATGTACTCTGAGATTTTGGATTTCCACAATGTGGACTCGTCCGATGTCGATCAGCAACAATTACGAGAAGCTCAGCAGCAAATGCAACAACAGCTTGGAACTGCAGCTGGCCAAAATCCGCAGCAACAACAACAACAACAACAACAACAAATTTCTTAATAAATTATGTAAATGACCACGTCCTTTTTTTTTGAACCCCCACGTAACATACACGTCTTTTTTTTAAAAACACCCTCGCAGATCAACGATAAGAATGATGAATTGCTAATGTCATGTTATAAAATTATATATCTACACTGGTATTGCTAGTCGAACTAATCAGTATCCTCAATCACGCCACCCTGCTTACAAAGGCTGTAAAACATAGATTCCTTCTTCTTTAATAACTCTTCAGGCGTGTCAAATTCCGCAACCTTGCCCTGTTCTAGTACAATGATTCTATCACTGTCCATAATGGTATTCAGACGGTGGGCAATGGTCAAGATTGTTCGATCCTTGAATTCACTTCGAATGGTTTCTTGCAAAACCTTGTCAGTCTCAACATCAACAGCAGCAGTGGCTTCATCCAAAACTAAAACCTTGGAAGGTGTCAACAAAGCCCGTGCAAGGCACATCAATTGCCTTTGTCCCACAGACAAATTCGATCCTCCTTCATTGACCTTGCCATCTAACCCACCTTGCATGTTCTCGACAAATGTCTTCAAATGAGAAAGTTCAAGGATTCTCCACAACTCGGTATCATCCCTAGAGTGTTCAGGATCCAAGTTGTCTCTAATAGTTCCCTCAAATGCTTGTGAATCTTGTGGAATGATTGACAAATGGCGTCTCAAATCCCGTAGTCCGATCGTATCAGTTCTTAATCGGTCAATGGAAATGCCACCTTCTGCTGCTTCGATAATTCTGAACAATGCAAGAGTTAAGGAAGACTTGCCAGCCCCTGTTCGTCCTACAATACCAATCTTCTCCTTGCCTCTAATGTCAAGATTGATGTTCTTCAACACTAAAGACAATTCCGGTCTGTATCGAACCGAATAATTTTCAAACTTGATATCGCCACTTGTTGGCCAAACTGCTGGTGGTCGAGAATCTTCAATAACTGCAGGTGCTTCGCTTGGCAAATTAGAGTATTCTAAGATACGTTCAACAGAAACAATATTGGTCTCAACTTCAACGGTCATTCTGACAATCCAGTTCAAAGATTGTGTGATCTGGAGTGCATAAGACAATGCCAAACCAACAACACCAGCTGTTAAGCTGCCGCCTGGAAGGGTAGCAATGGCTAATCCAGCTGCTGCAAAGATGATTACAGATCCAATAAATTCCAATCTCACGGCAAGCCATCGGTTTGCACTGACAGTAGGGAAATATGCCTCCATGTTGAGATCAATACGCGATTCGTTGAGGAAGCAGAACCTTTTCTGTTGTGCATATGCTCGGATAGTGCTGATACCATCTAGTGTCTCTTGGAAGTGTGCATAGATAGGACTCTTAGAAACACTGTCCAATCTTTTCAACTCTCGAGAGGTTCTTAAGTAATATCTTTGATAATAAAGATACAATCCAGTCAATGGAAGGATGAGAACCAAGAACGATGGGGTGGAGAAGCAAATAACCACTAATGTGAACATAACCTTAACAGAATTGGAAAAGAATTGTTGGAATGTTCTAGCCAGAACTTGGTCCACTCGGTAAATATCGTTGGAGAATCGATTAATAATACGGCCAATTGGTGTAGTCTCGAAAAAGGACATTGGTGCTCGAACAACACTATTCAGCATTCTACTGTGCAAGATCTTAGCACTGTGGATTGCACAGTAAATCATGATAAGAACAGTTTGAACCACTACCAATAACGCTGATCCGATACCAAATGCTGCATAGACACCAAGATACATTCCAATATGTGGGTTGGATCCATATTCAGTGTTGACTTCCGACCAATGCTTCAACCACACATTACTAGCAACAGACATACCCATAGAACAAACCAGGAAGATCATATAACCTAAGACACCCCATAAATTTGATGCCTTGGCATACTCCTTATAAACTGACCATTTTACTTGACCTTGCTCTTGATGTTCCTTGCGTTGTTCGTTCTTCTGTCGCTCTTCATCGTCAACAACCTTTGGTCTCGTGTAACTTGCAGTACTAGCTCGTCTTAATGTGTTCGAGCTACCACGTCGTGCTTTTGTATTCTCGATAGGTTCTTCGCTAGTATAGGGTTGAATAGGTTCATTAACGCCTTCGCCGTCTGATACTTGTCCTTCAATTTCAGTCAAAGCAATGGTACCAGAGCTAGCTTCACTATCAGAATTATTATTAGACTTTCTTCCAAATTCCTTAACCAGGGTGTAAATTGATCCTTGAGCATCCATCACCTGTTGGTATGTTCCTGTTTCAACGATTTTGCCCTCACTTAGCATTGTAATAGTATGGGCAGATGTTAAAACGGTGATAGAGTTGGTGGCCAAGACAATGGCTTTTGATGCCAATAATCCGTTGGAGCTGATAACATTATCAATGATATGTCTCCCAACGTGCTCATCAACAGCAGAAAGCACATCGTCAAACAAGTAAACATCAGCTCTAGCATATACAGCTCTTGCCAATCCAATTCTAGCTTTTTGACCTCCGGAAAGCGAAATACCTTTTTCGCCAACTAAGGTCTTATCACCATCAGGCAAAATCTTCAAGTCATCAATTAAAGCACAGGCATCAATAGTCTTTTGGTAAAATTCTGGGTCGTCCTTACAACCAAATAAGATGTTTTCTTTAATGGTAGCATTCATAATCCATGGGACTTGAGAGGCATATGCAACCTTTCCTTTCACAGTGACAGTCCCTTGTGCTTTGTGCAAATCACCGAGAATAGTAGAGAGTAGAGAGGACTTACCTGAACCCACTCTTCCGACAATACATGAAAGCTCGCCCTTTCTAGCAGTAAAGTTAATATTTCCCAAGGAGACCTTGTATTCTGGCTTTCTTTCCCATAGGAAAGTACCATTCTCGATAATCACAGCCTCTTCACCAATTTCCTTGGCTCTCGGAAGTCGGTCAACAGCATCTGGCTGAAGCTCTTCGGATAACAAGAAATTTCGGAGTCTGTTAACTGCAACACTGGCTTCCACAAATGCGGTGACGACCATTGGAATGACTGACAACGGAAAACTCAATAGGTTAAACAAAGTCAAGGCGGGGAATACAATATCGGTGGTCAATGCCTCATTATTAGTGTAAACAAACACAGCAAAGGTAGAGCATGAGACAAAGAATGGAGCACAGTTCCAAAGGAATGTTGTGATGGCGGTGAACAAACCAATATCACGCAGAGTTTTCAATTCCAAATCATTTCTGACGTGGTTCAACTTATTAAGGAAAGGAGGCTCCCAACCGTAAAGCTTGAGGCTTTTCATATTTGTCAGGAGCTCAGAGGTTAATCTGGTACGTTGATCCTTATTCTTCATCTGTTTTTGTTGAAGGTTCTTTTGCACTTTTGCGGTCAAGGTATTAATCGGAATCATAACCACCATAACAGCAACTCCGGCCCACATACTATTACCAAGCAGATCGTACAAACTGACGAGACATAAAAGGATTTGGAATGGACCAGACCAAATAATTTGACCATACTGACAAAGATCTTGAAGTCTCTGAGTATCAACAGACATGAGGTTTACAATATCACCAGTTGTCTTACCTGCCCTGTCCTCATTAGACAATACCATGGCCTTTCTGTAGATAGAAGAGGTGAGCGAAGACTTGAATCTCATACCAGTCTCGAAGGCTCTTTGGAAATATTGATGAAGGGCGGCTGTTTGAGCAATTGAGACGAAAAACATGGCAAACGCAATCATAAATCCCTTGCTTAAGGGAACGTTTCCGTCAGTTTGGTGATATTCGTTGACAAACTTGATCAATAACCTCAATAATTGGGGTTGTACGAACGCAAGGATATCTTGAATAGCCTTGAAAATTGCACCGACCATAAATGGTAAACCAAAGGCTTGGCTCATTGCCATAGTCAACGAGGGCTTAGTTTTGGTGTTCACTTGACGGCCCCAACTTTTCTCAAACTTGGCTGATATCTTAGCAGTCGTGTCTTCAGCAGGTAAGTCTGGAAGGTCATCTTCAGTTAAATAAGTTTCGTATCCTCTACGCATGAGATTACCCATCCATGAGAAAGTTAATCGGGAAAATATATCGGCCCTTTCAACTGGGTTTCTGTCGGTTTGTTCCATTAGCGCATGATATGGCGATAGCGACTTTGGCAAGAGCCATTCCAGTAACAATACGATTGCAGAATTAACGGCTGCCAATGTATAAACGATGGTTGAAGTTTTCAAATCATGAGAATTTCCGACCGATCTTAATCCGTTGACTTTGAGCAAAAGACAAAGTGGCGCAAAGAGCCAATAAAACAGCAAAACCCCATTAGAAATTAGCGATCTAGTGTTTTCAATGCCGTGAATACCAAAGGCTACAACGACACCAGCTGCTGATAAAATCGGACTCAAGACGCTAATATCTTGGTACCAGAGATCAGATTTTCCTGCAGCGGCAAAGGCAGCAACTGCAAAGAAACCAAATTGTAATGCAACAAGCACCTAAAGAGTGAATAATAGTCAGTAAATGCTGTGTCAAGAAAAGTTGAGAGTCGGAACTTACGAGCTTAACAGCCAATCCCCAATTGGATCTTGATGGAAGTGGTTTTCTCTTGTATAGAACAATGAATTGATAGACGCCTAAAGT
The DNA here is from genome assembly GCA_003705695.2 of Blastobotrys serpentis. Classification (NCBI taxonomy): domain Eukaryota; kingdom Fungi; phylum Ascomycota; class Dipodascomycetes; order Dipodascales; family Trichomonascaceae; genus Blastobotrys; species Blastobotrys serpentis. The sequence goes on along the minus strand of PPJG02000033.1, from coordinate 20,778 downwards.
AAGGATAAGAAGATTCGGGATATTTAAAACGACACCATCCAAAAAGCATGGAGTAAAAGCAAAGTCCTCTGTCAAAGGACCCCATCCTAATTCGCTCCTGCAAAGCCCTCCAGCTAATGTTGGACTGGTGGAATTTCTCATCCCAGCGTTGTTATCGACATGAGAATACGGAGACACCAAGGCTTCTTGTGCCCTAGCATGCTCAACACCACTAAATTCAACAAAAGGATGAAACTCCATCTTTTCTATGTTGTCTTTAGAGGATCAAATATAGTACTGTCGAGGAAAAACGGTGACTTTTGTGACAAACAAAAAAATTGGGATGGTGGTATTACTAATCGAATCTATCAAGATCGGCGGCCCTTTCGCCGTGTGTGGTTGGTGGCTGGCTATCCATACCCCTAAAATCAATTCGCCTGTATGTAGGGAATACCTAAAAAGGAAATTCTGCTGTTGAATTTTAAGCTTCAAAACCTTCTGGAAAATATCAGGGTATTAAGACTTGATTGATTCCTCTGGAATTTTTCTGTATGGACATGTTCATCTTGACTTTATCATTTCCTGAAGAGGATCAAAAAAAGCAAATAATTGATTACATGGTTAGAGCCAATTTTCATTCAACTGTCAAATTTTGTCCTTCAAAGAATTGGCACAAATCCTGATTATCACTCAATTGTTGATTGCAACAATCGATCTATCCTGTATTGATGATAGCGGCGACAAGATTATAAAGCGGAGAGCAATGCAGATTATTTCACTCGAATTGACCAGCCGAATGCCTTTAAGGTAGTGGTCTATTGGTTATGGATCAACTATTTCGTTTATTGCTTTATGATTCATTGACGAACTGACCTGTTGGAACTTCAGTAATCTATATTGCTGACTCGCTGCAACTTCTGGATGCCCACGAACGATGAATGTTGGGTTTACTAGATAGTACGGTACGACGGTTTACAACATCGGTAAAAACAGAGTGCTGCGCGAATTCAATGATTTCTGTCTCCTCAATAAAAGAATCCCATACCACTGACTCAAAGACGTATATATATGTCGTCTCGGGTCTTCCATAATCTAACGCCGAGGATGCTCTAGATGATGATCGGGGTCAGGCGTCCGACTAATGGAGATGCCCGAAAACATATATAAAGGGACAGTATCCACCAACTGTGGCCTAAATTATCAACCCAAATACCGAAAAAAAAAATGAGTTTGAACGTTGGAAGTGAGTAGTGAGTGCCACCGAATAAGTGACGGAGTTACAGGTTTGTCTAACGGCTGATATATCAGGTACTTTCCCAAAGGGAGTTAAATTCAAATATGTTCCATATTCCGCAGAAACTGAAGGCATGTTGGCATGTGGTCTCCCAGTAGTTTATGACTGTGACAAGGAATTGCCAAAGAAGAAAGTCATCATAGTATCTGTTCCAGGTGCTTTCACTCCTGCCTGCACTGCCAACCACATTCCTCCTTACATTGAAAAGTTGAACGACCTAAAGTCTAAGGGTGTTGATGAGATCATCGTCGTCTCAGCAAATGACCCATTTGTTCAATCTGCATGGGGTAAGGCTCTTGGTGCCAGAGACAAAATGATTTTTGCCTCCGATGGCAATTCTGAATTCTCTCAATCCATTGGGTTCTCCCAAGATCTTACCGCACGGGGACTCGGCAGACGAAACAATAGATATGCTTTGGTCGTTGACCATGGTGTTGTTACTTATGCAGAAAAGGAAACCAAGATGGAAATCACCGTTTCTGGCGTTGATGCAGTTCTTGCTAAGCTTTAAATATATATTTAGTTAACATAGGTGTACCCACATTCTTATTCAATATTGGCAAACGCTTCAATGGCATTGTTGAAGGCCCCTGCTTCGGGAGAAATGGATTTTTGATCCGTATCATGGAAGATAAGGGAATTCTTCAAGGCATATGTAGGGTATCCGTCAAGTGAAGAGCATGACCCGAACAATACCACTAAGTCCGGATTCGTAGGTTTGCCTGAAAGAAATGTGGTGTATGCTCTGGAAACAGCTTCGTCTGTTAAGTCGTCTTCGGATAGAGTACCATTATCACGCTGCTCCTTAATCAATTTTGTAAACTGGCTCATTGAATCAAATGGGTTCGAACCTTCCAAAAGGATAACACTCAGAATAGGGTCGATGGTTTCATCACCATCTGGGTTAAATGGGTCTCGACTTGTACTTTTCGTCTCGGCCCATGTATCATTAAAAGAGGCCATTCTCTCGTTTGCGAAGAAATAGATATCTATTACCTTGCTACCCATAGCCAGGCCGTTCAACGCAAGTTTGGTTCGAGCATTTTCAATGATTTGCCCTACCTCTTGTTCACTCATGTTTCCGGTTTTCTCATAAATTGTAAGTGTATTTACCTCATTTCGGACGCACCAGCTCATCAACTCCGTCATTTCGTTGATTAGCCGTTTGGATTGTGCTGTCTCATGTGCATCCCGTTTTACCTTTTCTTTCTCGATAATAGCCCTTATTTCTTCAAGCTCGTTTTGGTTTGATGGCGAATCCGTTCCATCCGCTATCAACATTGGCTCGGGAACTGGTGGAACCGGTGGCGCAACATAATTTGTGTATTTCAGAATGGTTGCCACATGTTTAGGTATTTTGGACGCAGTCACTGGTCTAACTATCTTCTCTCGGTTGCTTTCCGTGCCTTGATATCCGAAATAACCATAAAATAAATTTTCAAACTGCTTGAAATCCGTGTATTTTGTTCTAAAGATGAACGGGTTCTTGAAAAACTCTGGTAGGTCTTTGTAAAATGAAACTATAGCCAATAATAAAGTCAAAAGTGACCTAGTTATGTGAAACTTTAAAAGCTCCCACATATTTGGCTCATTCTTCAAATAATTTGCATTGGATCCTGCCACAAAAATTTGGTCCACATTGAACCCTTTGAACGTGGTACCTTCCAAACCATAAGTTTTTGGAGTGTAATACTGCGAATTAAGAACGGTCATTATTATATTTTTAGGTATGTGTTAAGGATGTAAACGAATATGTGGCATACGGCAGCTTTTTATAATAAAAACATTGTAGGGGAATATTATTTTACCTGTATCATGCATTGCAAATCACTTTTAATCAGATGCATAATATTTCGCTTTTGTTTCAGATGAATGGCTCTAAATTTGCCAACTAATTTAGATGCATTTTATAGCTTTTCCCCAGTTCCTTTCTTTAGCTATAGCTTTAGTAGCGATAAAATTTCAGTTAGCTAGTTTGTTCTGTCTTCTCTCCTCTGTTTATGTGAACTCGGGGCGGCCGCATATATCTCCAAAAAAGGTCATATTAACTAAAAGTAGTATTCATACCAATGAGCAAAAACCAGGATAGATATAAACCTGTTCATGTGCTAAATCAGAAGATGGTTTAGGCTGCAGTATATATATGAGAATAAACGAGACCGGCAGCGAGGGTTTGAAGCGAGCCTCACCGGAGCTCAGATCCCAGAGCTCAATAATAATAATAACAAATTGTATAATAAATAATAAGTCCAATGTAGATAAAATAGAAATAATAATACAGAGAGTAGGGCTATTTCGATGCATTATGCCTGCTGCAGGCGGATTGCCATGCAAATTTTTCGAACCAAAATAGCGTACATATCGTATTAATGGTCAGGAAAAGTAAAATACACGATGACACCATTGAGATGGGACTATATCTTAATACTTTCCCGCTGCAGACAGTCGGTTAGTCGTAAAAATTGTCAATCAAATAGTGACGAGAGCTGGATTTCGCACTAATTGAGAGTGTAGGAACCCCATTTTACTCGGAAGTGTTTTAAATGATTACTGGGTAACCCTACACAAGCCACATCGTACACCGCTAAGATATTTCAAGCATTTTTCCACTGTATCCGTCTTAAATGTCTTTTTCTGTTACTGCCAAAACCTTATCTCCGTTTATCTCCGTGTTTTATTCCTTCCGCAGGTTTAGATTCCAGAATTATCATTTTCAGTAATAAGCGCTGTGGCGCAGCGGAAGCGCGCAGGGCTCATAACCCTGATGTCCTTGGATCGAAACCAAGCAGCGCTATTACTTCTTTTTTATTTTTGCGGTTTTGTGCGCGGCGCGGCACGTGACGTGCGGATACCGGCCGCGGTATACGTATATGTACCGTCGACGTCGACGTTATATTAACGTTAACGTTAACGTTAACGCTAGCGCCAATTAATATTATAATTAATATTAATATTGATATCGATATCAATTAATATATATATATGTATACGTATTTTATATATGATATTTACCACCCAAGGTCGTGTGGATTCGAATTAATGGTACTATGTGCGCACTGTACCGACTTCATATATATCGTACCTAGAACTGAGTGTCCAGAAAATCCGAATAACAATTTTACCTAGTGCCCCATCACAAATGTCCTTGATTTTATTTAACAGTTCCAATAATTGAATTCTGAAAGGAAACGTGTGACCAAAATCTCCCCTTAGACAGAAAGTCTGATTTATCTTATCAATAAATGGGACACACACGCGTAGCGCGTAAACATTAATTAAAATTGGAACAACCAAATATCAGCTCACCGGATAATATTTCGATAATCAACAGCACTAATCATAAGGAGGAAGACAATGACAATTGGAACCCAAGGAACGAAAGAATTATTGAACAATGTGAAGAAAATCATTCCTCCTTTGTTGGAAAAATTTCATAAGGGTCAGGGTATGTTTGAACAGAATTGAACTTAAAGCAAGTCTGACCGAGTAATTGATCATATACACAGCTGGTAGAATTGCAGTTATTGGCGGAAGCGAGGAGTAAGTGTCAAAGATACAATGACCAATGTATCGATTGTTCAACTAAGTTCAATATTTAGTTATACTGGGGCACCCTATTTTTCAGGGATTGCAACTGCATTGCTAGGAACAGATATGTCTCATGTTATTTGTGAGAATTCGGCAGCTACGGTTATTAAATCGTATTCTCCTAACCTTATGGTACACCCTTACCTCTATTCAAGCAGAACAATTCCTAAAAATGAAAATCTTGAGTCGATTCTACAGCGCGTGGATGGTATATTGAATAGGGTTCACGTCATTGTTGTCGGTCCTGGTCTTGGGAGGGATGAGTTCATGCTCAAGTTGGTAGAAAAAATCATCGAGCGAGCTAAACTAAAAGGCATGCCAATAGTGATAGATGCAGATGGTCTCTACTTAATTCAACAGAATGTTGGAATTATCAAGAATTACAAGCATGCTATATTAACCCCGAACGTTGTCGAGTTCAAACGATTACAAGACGCTGCTGGTAGCGATGGCGGAGATGATAGTGATGCATGTCTGCGGCTTGCGCAAAAACTTGGAATTGTGTTAGTTCAAAAAGGAAGAGAAGACATCATCTCAAATGGAGAAGAAACTATTAAATGTAATATCGAGGGAACACTAAAGCGGGTTTCTGGTCAGGGAGATACGTTGAGTGGCACAATGGGCACCTTTTTGGCTTGGAAGTTGGCATACCAAAACAATCTCTGGGATCATCCCGATAAGGAGTTCTCGGACCGAGAGTTGATGTTGCTGTGCGCATTCGGAGCTTGCTCAATAACAAGATGTGCCGCTAACCTGGCATTTAAGGAAAAGCACCGTGCAATGGTAACTTCAGATATTTCCAATCATATTGGCCCCGCGTATTGCCAGTTATTTAAATAAAAACAACAACAAATAGAGTGCTTTTTAGTTGTTAAAATTACTCGTTATTTTTTTATTTTTTCTTTTCAGCAATATAATAATATTCTGTACATTTGGGACGATTTTTAGTTCCACGCGATTCCTAATTCATAACAAAGAATATTGTATCACTAAATGTCCGAAGTTGAAAAACTCCGTCAAGAGCTCGCAAAGCTCGAGAACCAAGTTCGAAAAAATTCCAAAGCCATTGTTGACACTGGCAGCCAATTATTGCGCTTCCAAGTTGAAAAAGAACGACATGGACTGAAATCATTGGACCTGAATGCGGGAAGCAAGAAGGAAGATGAATCCGATGATGAAGATGCCAAAAATGGCGAAGCATTGTCCTCAGATGATTTGGTAGAACTAGTCGCTGAACTTCAAGTTCAACTCGATTTGTTAGATGAGAGATCAATTCGTCGAACAGCTAATGCATTTTTGACCAACGATAACGATATCATTGCACCAGTTCCAGGCAGGGACGGTGGCTATCCAGATGATGCTCTCCCAGAGGGCGAAGAGGACAATCGGCCGGGGAAGTTTCCTTCAACCTTGAAGGAATTCAAAGACATGCAAGATGACACTCTGTACTTTTGGCTCCGATGGTATGAATTGTTACCTCCGGATGAGGCAGAATTGCAGGATATCTTGTCAAAGGCAGGTGCCACAATGGACGAATTGGGAGTGGAAAAGCCTCCACAAAATGTTATTGGGGGTACGAAGGAGGAAAATGATAACAATTTTGACCATTTAGCCCGTTATTTAGGTCTTCGGACACGAAGAACCCCTGGGGCTTGGTAATTATACTCTTCTTGTTTGTCATTATTGTTCTCTATATATATCTATGCGTAAGGTAAATGCCGTTAATATTAATACTTGTTGGTTACTTTAATTCTTCTGCAATTTTGTCTTCTTCGGCTTTTACAACCTTCCACCACTCAAAACGCTTTCGCACATATTTATCCAGGCTCCAATTACGCCACACACTTCTACCATACTTGGAATCATGCTTCACTTGCTGTTCATTCTGCGTGAGCTCAGTGGCCACTCTTTCCCGGAAAAACTTCAATTTATAAGTGAACTGCCACAGCTTGTCCATGATATGAGACCCATATGAGTTACAAGATAGTTCAGCAAAAGATCCAGAGAGTTTGTTGAGAAGTTTCTTTCTTTTAATAATATCCACAGATGGAACCAGACATTTTTCCAACGTGTGAGAAAACATTGAATGTTTGGCAACAGAGATCAATTTCTCTTTTGGCATTTCTGAGAATCCATCAATAGCATAGTCCAGAAAGACTGGCTTGGAGCTAATTAAGGTTTGCATCAATAATGATCTATGCATTTCTTCGGCCGTTGGCCAATCTCCATCTTTGCCTTGGCCTAAAGTAGAAGTCTCAAGTTGCAAGATATTTTCCAAAAAGTTTTCCGCAGAGTATTTCTTAACAATTAACTTTTCAATATCGTCAAGCCTATAACTCCTTTCAGCTGCACTTTCAATAATGGACCTAGTCAGCGGCACATTTGAATTGATATATAGTTCCAAACTTGGAATGAGCGAATCCAAAATTTCCTGGACCTCATCGAACGAGAGCTTCTTGAGCAAAGCCTGGACGACAAAGTTACCACAATCTCTTCGTGCCAATTTATCAATTCTATCTTTCATATAAAGCTTGTATAGCCTTGAAACAGCTGGCAATGGCAAATGTGGAATTGTTAGTTCGAAAAAGTGAGATCCGACAGGGTCAGACAACAGATACTCAATAAATGCGCTTTCCGACGAGTCTTCTTGATCAGATGTCAAAAATATTAAACTACCAAATTTACCCAACTTCTTTCCTTCCTTCTTCAATTGTTTTTTGCTCTTCTGTTCTTTGGAAGAGGAAGATCGTTTTTTTTCGACTTGAATGATCACCTGGATGACAGGGGACGCAATTTTGTCGATTGACATTTCTCTTGCACTGGTGGTATCCAAAGTGCTTGCAAGCTCCTCAATTATCGATTGTAATGCTTTTGTGAAAGATTTAGGAACTTGATATGCCTTTTCAAATTCATGGTTATCCTTAATATAAATCATTTTCCGCGCAGCCTTGCTCTTCTTGGACCTAAGAGAGGACTTTGAACTAGCAGAAGGTAACTTTTCTCCAGCCAAAATGAGAAGAACCAGTCTCAAAACATGAGAAGCGTATGCATTTCTAGGTAGTGATTTCAACTCAGGTCTCAATTCATCGAGCATCTCCAAAAATAATTTTTCCATGACGTCTGAGTCATTGGTCATTTCTCGTTCCACTAATGCAGCACTGCGCACCAAGAGAGTTTCAACACAGTGGGAGGAATATTTATGTTGTGAAAGCCCGAGGAAATGTCCCTTGAAAGCAGAAAATATAGAACAAAGCTGCTCATCATCGGAAATTAAAATCAGACGTTCAACCAATTTAGAACAAATCTGATTAGTTACCAGCTTCAATTCTTTCCCCTTGATTTCTTCAAAAACACCACCTACAAATCCTGCCCGTTCATCGGCACTTGCAAACCCATCAACAGACATAGTAGATTCCGCTTGTTTAAAATATTCCAATTCCTGCCTGTCAACTAAACCGTAGAAGATATTTTGATTCATTGTAGAATTAGCTTCTTCCATTTCTTCATCTTCATCTCCATCTCCATCTCCGTCTTCAACATCTAACTCATTCTCTTCTTTTCCCGCATCATCATAGTCTTCCGCATTATCAAAAATTTTCAATTCAGAAGAATTGAAGTCTTCTACATCAAAATCATCTTCCTTAGATACATTCTTCCTCCTGTCTTTGCGCGACGATAATTTAACCTCTTCTTTTTTTTTCTGAGCTTCAGCTCTACGACCTCTAACTTTAGCTGCCTTAGGCATTTTCGGATCACTTTGAAAACTTGAAAAATTTAGAAAAAAAAATTGAGAAATAAAGAAACATGTTGGGATCATTGGGTTAGGTTTTATCATTAAGAAAAAATATTTTGATAATCAAAACTGTTTCACAGGATGCGGCGGTGTAGCTAATTGTTTCTACTTCAACACGATATCATTTATATAAGCCTTGACCAGCAGCAGTGCACAACGAGAAAAATCTACTATGGATTTCGGAGAACCTCCTAGAGGATTTGATCCTCCTAGGTAAGAAAAATAATTGGTGATCTAGTTGACCCATGAACTCTAACAAGTACCTTTCCCTCAGGCCTTTAAAGATCGGAACTGGGGTGTGCGCCCTAGTAGCTATACTGATATCAACAGTATCAATTTTTCTGCATTTCAAAAACTATAGAAAACCAATGGACCAAAGATTGATCGTTCGCATTCAGTTATTGTAAGTGAAGATATTCTGAATGGTTATTTATTTGATGTCAAGTTCTAATTAAACAAACTTAGATTACCAATTTTCGCACTTTCAAGTTGGTTGGGTTTAATATCTGAAGTCGGAAGTCGAATTCTTGACCCTATTCGAGAAATATATGAGGTAAGTGATAAGCGACTGATTCCTGCTCGATACGTCAACTAATGAATGTTTTAAGGCCTTCGTCATTTATACTTTTTTCACCTTGTTGACAAATACGTTGGGCGGTGAAAGAGATATCATCATTTCCACAAGTGGTAGATCTCCTAAGAATCATCTTTTCCCGTTAAATTATTTTTGCCCTAAAGTTGACATCAGTGATCCATACACCTTTTTGGCAATTAAGAGGGGGATTCTCCAATACACGTGGATTAAGCCCATTCTCTGTTTGATAGAGGTAATACTGGAAACAAATGGTTCCCTACATCAAAATAAGCTAGGATTGAAATCTGGCTATATGTGGGTAGGTATTACTTATAACATTTCCATTTCGATTTCTCTATACTCGTTGGCACTCTTTTGGTATCTCTTGATTGATGATCTTCAGCCATATAGACCACTGCCAAAGTTCCTCTGCATAAAGAGTGTTATCTTCTTTTCGTACTGGCAAGGGTTCTTTTTGGCAATTCTTGTCTGGTTGGGCATAATTCCAGAGGATCCAACTAGCTCCGGCTCAAACAACATAGCCAGAGCTATTCAAAACAGCTTGATGTGTATTGAGATGGTACCCTTTTCAATAGGAAATTGGTATGCCTTCAGTTACCAAGATTATGCTACAACTTCATTAATAGGGTTCGCCAGGCTTCCAGTATATTATGCCATAAGAGACGCATTCGGGGTTGTGGACTTGATCATCGATTTTAAATCTACATTTTGGGGAAGTGCATACGGTTATAGACAATTAGATTCTGTTGAAAGTGTGTTGGCTCATCCTCAGTCGAAATCAACGCGTGCCAGGATCTCAGAGGGTCTCCGATATCGCAATGGGGGGAGATCTAAATATTGGCTGCCGAAGAGCACCCTGAGCAGCATGGGTAAGGCTAAATTAGACATCGAGGGACTAAATCCCTGGAATGAAAATCCACGGACCCATCTCCTTGCTGGTGAGAGCCCAAATGCATCATACGGTACTCCGTCTTCTCCGCCGGACATGAATGTATCACACATATCAGACAATGGCTCATCATCTAGAGTGCCTCGAAAAAGTATCACATTGGCTGAATATGGCATGACTGAGCAGGAATTTGATCAAGATGAGGAGCTATATAAACAGGCGCGGAGATTGAAATATGGGGACTACAATTATCCAGTTATTACTGTTCGAGAGTCAACACCATATACACCAATCATTGATCAATTGAAAGCACATAACGTTCCCACAACAATTCAACAAGAGTACGAGGAATTTGCGGCACCTGACGACTCTGATGACAGCGATTTTGTATTATAAAGTGAGATAATTTAATAAATTTAATATGCATTCAAACGTCGTTAATAATAATAATAAAAATAAAAATAAAAAAATAAATGCTTATATACAAAAATGATCATCGTGCTTATTTCATGTCATCCATCTCAAGTTCTCTTCTTTCAAGGATTTCTTCAATCTCTCTTTCATACTCTCCACTAGTCTTCTTTCTATTTGGTAAGTGTAGAGTCTTTTTAAGACGATCACGCTTACGCTGCTTCCCTACTAGTAGAGAGTTTCTTGAATTGGATCTAGGATCTGCGTTCGAAGCTAGAGAACTGACTCCGGATATATCTCCATCTCTTTCCAAATCCTCGATTTCATCCAACTGGAAGGAGGGTCTGCCCTCATTGCTCAATTCCAACTCGTAAGCTGCTTCCTTTTCTAGTCTTCGCCACACAGCCTTATCGTGTTGAAGTTCCTGGAAGATTTCAGTTTCAGTTGGCTTGATTTGCAGTCTGACAATTTGGAGAATTAAATCAAACAGCACAGCACATGCAATAGTAATCAGCATTGTGGTCCAAAAGGATAGATCCCTCCCAAATCTTTGGAAAATACCATTGTGAACCAAGTAGATTTTGGAGGGTTTCTTGCTATAAACGAACGACAAAAACATATCCCACACAAACCAACCTCCAATTGAAATGACCATTGCTGCTACACACACAACGGTGATCGAAAACATTTCAAGAAGTTGTAGCTTGATACAAATAACAGACAAAATGATGGAAAAGGAAATGGTACTCAGCGAGTACAATGTGTTATCCTTCAATGCATAAAATCCATACAAGTAATAGCACATGAAAGAGACAAGGACACTTTGGGAAGCCGCAACTACCATCCAACCCAAGAACCTTAAAAGACCAAAACCTTCGTTTTTCTGGCCCTTAGCATAAAGTTCAGGAACGGCAATCAGTGTTGTCGGATCTAAGTCACGTTCAAAGATCCCAATACAAAGTACTGGCAAACTTGTAAACAGTGTATTGAACATGGAAAGAGACCAGTTTTCATACATGCTGGTACCAGTGAACATTGTATTTCTTTGGTAAATGGCTTGCGTCAAGTAAAAGAAGAGTTCTTTATAAAAAGTCCCCAGAATATACTTGCAAATTCTCACATAATTCCATCTGCCATGTACCAGTAAAAGCTTTAGCAAATACCTGAATTGCGCAATTGAGTAATCAGACGACCTGGCAGCTTGCAATCCCTCTTTACCAGTGATACCAATACCGACATCAGCACTTTGAATCATTGCAATGTCATTGGCACCATCACCAATCGCCAAAGTGACCGCACTACTGACCTTTTTTCTGACAGCTGTAACCATTGTAGATTTCTGGGCAGGACTGGCACGACAGCAAATAACTGAATCGGCTTTAACACCTAAATCAATAAATAATGTCATTAATGTCATATCTTGCTCGATGTGCGTTAATGTTAAACCGTCAACAACAATCACACAATGAGCAACACTACCTCCATCCAGGGATAGCATTGCAGCAGCCATTTTACCTGCCACATCACCTTCATCGGAACGCAGAACAACTACCGTGGAATAATCCTTGATGAGCCGGCACGAGTATCCAATATTGATGGCGGTTTCTCTTTTGTCACCTGTCAACATCCAGAGTCTGATATTTGCTCGGCGTAACTTGTCAATGGCTTCTGGAACTCCTTCTTGTAGTTTATCCTCAATGGCAGTGGCGCCACTTAATTCCAAATCTTTTTCAATCATCTCTCCCACTTTCTCGATTTTTTCTTGACGATCCACTAAGCTGGTTCTCGCATCGCTGTAGAGTTTATACCAATTGTCATACTCTTCTTTCGACAACCACCTATAACTATACATTAGAGTACGAAGCCCCTCAGTGGAAAATTCTTCAATGTGCTCCAACGTTCGCTCCATGACATAACTGTCATTCATGACTAAATGATCGTCAATCTCGACAACGTCTTGTTCCTCATCATGCGAAACAAGAACAGATGTACCATCTTTTGACATTCTTGAAGCTCCTGCATGTACTGCATTATCAACTGAAAATCTCCCACTGCCCAAATCACGACTAGTTCTACCGTCACCATATTTCTTTTGGCGGGCAAGGGTCATTGAGCGCCGAGAACATTCGGCGGCTTGCTCCACGTCTTCATCATTATGGGCACGGTTGAAATGATCATCAAGTGACGCTAAGACAGATTTTTTGTCAAGATTAATGCTAGCACGGTTGCCACTCAAACTGAGGCGGGGAGCACCGCTCATACTATTCCGAGCAATGACGACATCCGCCTCGGCTGCCTTTCTCATTGATGACGCTTTGTTAATTTCTGCAGCTTTTTCTTTAGCTATATGGGCGTTCTTCAATCTTTCCAAAATGATGTTGTCGGCGCCCTTGCAGAAAACAACTATTCTGCCATCTGGGAATTTCACAACAACCGACATTCTCTTACGGGAACTTGAAAATTCAATTATCTCTAGAATTTCATAAGTTTCGTCCAATGGGTCGTTATCAAACCCATTTGGATATGTTCTTATGGTCACATTCTTATGCTGTCGATCTGTCATAATGTATCCCATATCCCTGGCAGCACTCACTAACGCCTGTTCATCAGGAGAAGCTGATTGATAGTGCAAATCGTCAAGGTTGTTGGACTCTGAAGTGGATGTGCTGAAATTGTCATGATATGTTTCCTCTTCGCCTTCTTCGCCCTCTTGCTCTTGCTGCTCTATAGACTTTTTGGTCTCAGGCAAACATTCATGGCACAAAGCAATGTTAAGCAAGAAGAATTTTGCTTTCTTTGCATATATTGTGTTTGGATGTAGCTGGAGGAATTGCAATAGTTCCAGTGTGGACCTAGTAGATTGGACCTTGGTAGGATTAGCTGTGGATTTCCACGTTGTGCTTGCTCTGCTAATATTACTTGTTCGGTTTCGAAGTTTTGTAGAGCCACCGCCGTAACTTTTACGAGGGAGTGAGGCCACTTGGCGGAAAATGTCATCAACACTTGGTCGGGAACCTTGTGAAGGATCATGGGTCAATGCAGAGTCACTAGTTTGGGTAGACAGCTTTCGTCTCTTTCCATGCTCAATGGCAGAAGTGGACTCGGCACGACGAACCTGTTTCTGGTGATGATGCGCATGGCCAGTCGACTCTAATGCCGGTCTTACTGATGGTGTCATTATAGTGTTTGACTGAATCTTGTGGAATAATTTTTCATCGTCATTTTCCAATTGAATATCGAGATCATGAAGCCACGCATGGCCACCGATTGTGAGTTTTCTGAAGAGCATTACATTGTCAGTCAAGGTGCCAGTTTTATCGGAAAAGATATAACTGACTTGACCCAATTCTTCATTGATTGTCGCAGTCCTGGCTTCACAGCGAGTGTTTGACTCTGGATGGTACATGTCAATATCTTTTTGTAAGATTACTGTTTGGAATACCTTCACAATCTCCATTGAGACATAGAGCGACAGTGGGATGAGAGTGTTGTACATGATGATGAAACCCATGAAGTTTGGCACGATTCCGACCTCCAAACCGGTTAAATACCACATATCCTTACCGGTAGTGTTGTAATACACTTTGCAGGCAATTGTGCAAAAGATTGAGAGCAATAAGACGAAGCAAACCATGAATATAACAATGTTGTTTGCCTTCTTCTGCAATCTGGGGGCCTTTGTACGGGCATTTTGGATTGCGTTCATACGGATTTTGGTTTCTTCACCGGAAAAGATGACAAACCCCAAAACATAAGGAGTGTTTCTGATGATTGAACCCCGATATACAACATGGCTCAATGACAGCGGATAAGATTCGCCATTGATATCGGTGGTACCTTCGAAGTTGTACAAGTCTAAGTTTGGGTCTTCGGTAGTGATCTGAGCGTTTAATGACGCCAGCTTTTCATTTGAATCACATAATTCGGAGAATTCTGGCAATGCCTGTCTGCTCTTTAACGTAGTTTCTCCGTCTAGAGCCATTGTTTCAATATATGCTAGTCCGGACTCGCCCTGAGAATGCAAAAGGATGATATCCGCTGGGACCCATTCATTTTGTTTCAATCTAACGATATCCCCAACTTTCAAATCTTGCCATGCCACTTCCGTATAAACGACATGGCCATTAGTGCCTAGCCGCGCGACCTTGACTAATCTATTGTTTTCTGCCTTGTCCTGACGATGTCTTCGCCAATCATCATAACCTTCTCTGCCGATTGAGATCGAGATGAAAATCATTAACGGGATGATAGTGGTATAATTACCTGTAGTCGACCAAGATGGGATCATTTGCAGAATTGACACAAAGAGGAAATAACTAGATATGTTGTGTTAGTTAGAGTTGCCGGTTTTGTGTTGGTTGATTGCTATGCGGAATACTTACAGATTGGCCAGTTTTGAGAATTGGGCAATCAATTGCCGGGGTACAAAGTTATACGGCGTGTAGATGGACGACGTTATTAGATTGGAACAATACGGTTTCTCTGTTCTTTCATCGATTAGCAAGTTAGAGTTATCGTCGGCACCCACTCTGACGGGAATAATACGCCCATTCTTTGTGGGTGGCAGCCGCTTTTTGAGCCATATTAATTCTTTAAGTTTGTAATAGGTTTCTTTGAAGTTTTTCTGCTTGAACTTTTTGGACGTCCAAAACGAGTAGTTTGGTAGGACTTGAGCTGTATCCGGCATATCAGCAGTAGACACATCCTCCTTTGACTTTTTGGCATTGTTGCTAGTTTCAGGGAATATGGTCTCTTCTTGAATTTCCAGATTGTGAGGCCCGAATTCGCTGCTAGTGTGATTTTGTAGCTCTATGGGGGATGGCGGCGGAGGGGGATATGAATTGCTTGAACTTTCCACATTCCTCGTGAACATTTGAGTTCTCAATGAATAGCCCCTGTTCCGCTTGGGTTGTTGATTAGAAGAATCATCTCCTAAACCCATTTTCGGCGTGTGTTGTTATTATTATGGTGACCTTTAGGGGGGACGAAGGAGAAATTAGTTTTTCGGCCTGATCAGCAAAAACAACAGATACTCACTGTGTGCGTAAACAAATAACGAGCGACAGTCAACTTCTAGTATGATCGGTAGAATCCCTGGGGTTAAGGTATAGCTTGTGAAGGAAAGAGCGAATAGTCAAACAAGCAAAAAAAATTGGTTCAGAAAAAAGTTTGGTAGCTGCGTCCTAATAAAATTAAATGGGACTAATACTGTGGGTATCAAATGGAACTCCGAGTGTGGCTTAGTTCTGCGACATCCACCACCAAATGAATTTATGGTTATCACCGACGCCCGGTTCTTGTGTTCCAGCAAATTCAAACGGCTTTGCATTATATTATATATATATATATAGAGAGAGAGAGGGATAAGTGTGGGTGTATATTTTTGACAATTTTTGAATATTTAACCACAGAATTGCCATTAAGATATTAAACTTGTCATTCTAACCCTATATTTTTTTCTTTTTATTTTTTTTTTTAAAGATCTCATTCTCTAGATCTTTGATGATCTTCCCTTCTAGTGTGATCTGATTTACCGCGCGTCAGGTTTGGAACCCTCGTGAATCAAGACATGCTGTGCTACGCTAGTATTCACACTTTGTACGTTGCGGATGGGTTGACTGAACCACGTGGGAAATGAAAAATGTCTGATCGAAATATTCTCTCGGAAACTTCCACGAATTTTGGGCGGGCCACTTTGAGTTGATAAGGGGTAGAGCTAATTCTTCCATCCTATTAGTAATGAGTGGTATGGATATATTCTAGTTTTTTTTTTTTTTGGTATTATTTTTTTATTTATATTTCACTTGTTCAACTGTAACTAAAACATGTACATCTGTACGGCATGTGTGCCTAGCATATATGCAACCTTTTCAGTTTTTATGGTTACGCGGGGAAAGGAGGATTGGCATAGCCAGGAACCAATAATGGATAGCGAGAGAGGAAAATATGAGAATGACAATACAATAAATTAAAAATGAAACATTAGTTCGCATTTTCTCTACGCCGTTGTAGGACTTCACGGAATTTTCAAATTTTTTTTTATTTCTCCGAAAAGTGATCGGGTACTGACCGTAATATAGGATGATGATCTTATCTTAAGAACAGAACGGACTAATCTACTCAACACGCACACAACTCGCATAATGGATTGAGATGAGATCGACAATACAGATTTGCAAGGCTATAGGTTAAGAGTAATAAGTTTGCAGGTCGTGGAGAAACGGAAACGACTACGAAAAATTAGCAAAATGAAACCTCACTGATACAAGCCGCGCCGGAATGAGTTTTCTCCGTAGCCGGTATATGGTGTGAGGAAACTTTCCGAATCATCGGGAGGTAGCGGGACATTCTCGGGATGGACCAATGGGAGAAAAATTAAATTTTATTACCAAGATACATCTCCATCAATGGCCCCGGAGATGCAAATCAAACCAAGAGGAGTAAGCTAAAAAAAGCAAATTTCGCCACACGAAACAAAGGAACCATGCAAGCAATTATATCATGGGGAAAAAAGCAAGGGTTATGAAGTAACATAGAAATGAATTATTTTGGAGAAAGATGTCGTGAAAATTTTTCTTCTAATGGTTCAGAATTTTGATAAATCCCGGATGTGGAGCCATAGGAAAAAAAGCCTCACAGGGGACCTGGTCCATTTCGGGAAATTCTGATTCGGATCGGTAATTTCAGGGAGTGTGGGAAGAAAAAAGAAGGTTCCACCTCAAAGATCAGTCCACTACAGAGGAAAAATGGACAAAGAGGGTAATTCTATTCGGGTACATACATCTGGGACGCATTATAAATAGGCCGCAATCTCTCCCGCACCATACTACGCTTACCATTATCGTCATCAAACAAAGTTTTAGATAATAACCATGTCACTTACAAAGGATCAAATTGAAATCATCAAGGCTACCGTACCTGTTTTACAGGATAAGGGTCTCGAGATCACCAAGCATTTCTACACCAAAATGTTAGACGAAAACCCAGCCGTTCAGAACTTTTTCAACAAGTCGCATCAGCAAAACTTTGCTCAACCAAAGGCCCTTGCCGGCGCCTTGTTTGCTTATGCTTCCAACATTGAGAATTTGGAAGCTCTCGGAGGACTTGTCGAAAGAATTGTTCAAAAGCACTGCTCTTTAATGGTCCTTCCAGAACATTATCCAATCGTCGGAAAGTATCTTTTGAACGCCCTTGTAGAAGTTTTGGGCAAGGACGTTGCCAACGACGCAGTCATTGATGCCTGGGGTGCTGCCTACCAATCCCTTGCCGACCTTTTGATCGAAGCTGAAGGATTAGTGTACGACGCTAACGAGGCATGCTTCGGTGGTTGGAGAGGCTACAGGGAATTCAAGGTTGCCCAAAAGGTTCCAGAAACCAAGGAAGTGTGCTCCTTCTACCTCAAGCCAGTTGATGGAAAGCCAATCATCAAACCACAACCAGGTCAATACCTCGGATTCAAATTCCCAATGGAATCCGGAGATGTTTTCACTAGACAATATTCCATTTCAGCAGAATTCGATGACAAGGAGCCATATTATAGAGTTTCTATCAAGAGACTCCCAGGCGGTGTTATCAGCAAGCATTTCCACGACCAGGTCAAGATGGGCGATGTCATACTCGTCACTCCACCATGTGGTGAATTGATTTTGGACCAAAAGAACGTGACGGATCCAGTTGTACTCCTTGGCGCTGGTATCGGTGTCACCCCGTTAGTTGCCATGGCCGACAAGGCTTTGACCGTTGGACGACCAGTTACATTTGTTCAATGCGACCGTGACGTGAAGGATAGACCATTCACAAAGAAGTTTGAAGAATGGGCCAAAAAGGACAACTTCACCTACAAGGGATTCTTTTCCCAAGAAGGTTCAGATGCCGCCCTCCCAGAGAACTCTGTTAATAGAAGATTGTCTAAGGAGGATTTGAAGTCAATCATGGCTCAGTTCCCTGGTAACGTTGATATCTACCTCGTCGGCCCTCCAAATTTCATGCATGATGTTAGAGGTTATTTCGAAGAGTTTAACAATCCAAAGTACAACCTCCACTTTGAATTCTTCGGTCCAACCACTGAATAGAGAATTAAACCCACCATTAAACAAGCATATATTTAATAATAAATAATAATATGGTAATTATACTTACTTTTATTTACTCAATCGTAGGATTGAATACATATTTTTGCGGCAGCTGCTCAGGGGAGATGTGGATATTCCCGGAAAAACCGACAGCCCGACGGCACCGTTCATCCCTCTCCGCGCCCCCCCTTCAAAGCCGTTACATCACACCTCATTGCGACGCACATATGCGGAATCGAAAGGTGACAACCGACACAAACAGTTTTAGTTGGACATCCAAAAGAGGACTTGTTGTCTCATAGCAATTCCTAATTAAGTATCCCGCGCAAAGACTTGTTTGAGACAGTTATTAACGAGGATCGACGTCGCAGATGCCAAATGAATATGAAACATGACCCACCCGCCCAATGTTTCAGATCCCCTGAAATTAGGTGGCAACAATATCCGGAACGCTCGCCAATGATTGTCAAATTGCAGGTGTTGCACCAAGCATATTACGGATCGGCGAAAGTGGAGAAATTGTGTATGCAACCGTTCACTTGGTACTGGGAACTTTACGCATTCCGAGATTCCGGATGGCGATGGGAGGGCCCAGTTAC
The DNA here is from genome assembly GCA_003705695.2 of Blastobotrys serpentis. Lineage (NCBI taxonomy): Eukaryota > Fungi > Ascomycota > Dipodascomycetes > Dipodascales > Trichomonascaceae > Blastobotrys > Blastobotrys serpentis. The sequence goes on along the minus strand of PPJG02000033.1, from coordinate 1,558 downwards.
AGCTAACGGTCATGCAGTTGCGGACGTTGAGCAACAAAGGGACAAAGTATTCATCTCCAAAGACATTTGTGCATTAGCTGGATTTACATTACAGAATGTACGTTTCAGGCACTTTGGAATAGAACCAGGTTTTATGACATGGGATAATCTGTAAAATATGCGATCATTACGCCGACACTACGCTTATGCTTGCTTAGTGATATTTTAGTGTGCCTCTTTTTCAAACTCCCAACGGAAAAAGTACACACTCCAGCACCGGAGGTTATGCCAAAATAAACAGTCGTGATAACAAAAAAAAATTAAAAATTAGAATATTATTATATAACCTTAAAAAATGGATTTTATGGTTGGTGATATTGTAGAGAAGGAGGTAGAAAGTGCACCTTTGCCACCGGATCAAACTGCGAAACCAAAGAAAGAGAGAAAGCCGTCAAGATGGAAACAGCGTAGGGCAGCTGAAGAAGCCAAAATGATGCCCACCACCGCTACTGCTCCACCAGATCAAGGCTTACCGGCAGGGCAGCAGCAAGAAAAAAAGGATAGAATATCGACAGAGCATGCTGGCAATGCAATGTCAGAGAGCGAAAGAATTCATATGGAAAACCTCGACAGAATTTCCAAAATGTCCTTGGAGCAATTTGAACAGGAGCAGGAGGAATTGTTCGCAAACATGGATATCAATGTCTTACAGGGATTGTTGAAACGGGCTGAAGCGAAGGAAGGTGGTGGCATGGACAGGTCAGATGTTGACAGGGCATTGAATATTCCAGGGGGCCAAAGCCAGGCACCACCAGCAGACCTGCCGTCGTCATCCTCCTCCCCATCGTATCCAGCAGCTACTCAGCAACAACAACCATCATTGGAAGTCCCGGAAGAAGAGAGCGTCCATTTTTCAAAACCAAAAGGACCGGAAACAGAGAAGGAGGCCGATTTTCTCGATGAACTGAAACAAAAATACTTCCCAAACCTTGAGGCGGAACCTGAGAAACTGGCGTGGATGAGACCTATTGATGATGATCAGGAGTATAGCCCTGATCAAACGAATTTGGCGCCTTCCGAGCTGCGGTTTGACTTTAAAGGTAATCTGATAAGTCCACGTCAGGCCCGTGCAGAAAATTACATTGGCGCTGGCTTGCATCACCATGGAGACGCACCGTTATCTGCAGGGTACACAGTTGCAGAATTAGGACATTTGGCCAGAAGCCAAGTTCCTGCCCAACGCAATATAGCGATTCAAACCCTCGGACGAATCTTGTACCGATTGGGCAAAGGGAAATATGGCCAAGATATTGGCTCCGGTCTGTGGGGAGTTGTGGATTATTGCCATATTTTGGACTCCTTGAATGAAGCCTCACAAAGCACACATATGGGGGTTAGAGCATACGCCATTGAAGCGTTATGGTTATGGCAAAAGGGGGGAGCGTTCCGGCCCGCCGTTTGAAAAAGAAAAGAGGTTCAAGGAAACGGTTATTGTGAAAGGTGGGAGAGAAATTTGCCCCCTAAATAGGAACAAAAAGAAATAACAGAAAAAAGAAACTAACACTCTCAACACCCCCCC
>PPJG02000032.1:128739-160002 GCA_003705695.2 Blastobotrys serpentis | reverse complement strand
AAAAAAAAAAAAAAAAAAAAAAAAAAAAAAAAAAAAAAAAAAGGAAATAGGTCAGAGATAGAGACCGGGATTACTAAAATTATATGATCATTTACAAAGATGAGAAGTATGCATGCTTGAGTTGTATCAGAGGGCACCGATCCAGCTCATGCGATCACCGAGATCGAGCGTTGATTCAGGTCAGAAAACGTGGACGACCCAATAACAACGCTAGAGACGAAGCTCAAAACCCTCAACAGCGAGCAACGCTTCTTCCCAATGAGGATCTAGTGGCCAAGATCAACAAGAGCACCAATAATACCAATAATAATAACATAAAGTTCAAATTAAAGCAGCAACAGCACACATCATCATCGTCATGCTGCGGAGATTCCAAAACCAACTGCTCCTCCTCCACCGACGACAATCAAGCGGACGGCAGCGGGGAATTGAATCATGACCGCACGGCGAAATTCGTCCCCGTGGGCAACGGGCTGTACAAGCGTATAGAGCTGTGCGGAACCAACAATAAGAACAGTAACAATACTAGTAGGCAACAGCAGCAGCAGCGGCCCACGGAAAATAGCATAGCAACAACGGTTACGACTGCTGTTAACGGTGGTGGTGGTGGTGGTGGTGGTTCGACTCCATTCAGCCCTACGAATCAGCAGCAGCAGCAGCAGCAGCAGCAGCACCATCTGCCGCTGCTAATCGCCCCAATGGAGTTTGACGGCCAATTGCTAACCAATGCCAACCCGTTGCTAGTCTCGGAGCTGCAGCAGCATCAGGACTGGGATGCTGACCAGTTCCTCAGTAACAATAATCACTTAGACTTTCAGGCCTCTTGCATATTCGGGGACTGCCAGTGTGGCCCCACCTGCAATTGCGAGGGCTGTCCCGTACACGATCCTAAAATCAGCTAATACATTAAGATGGTTGTAGCATGCTCATATTTACCGTAGGTTCATTACTCAAAACAGTAAACGCACGCGCGAGCCCATGACGCGGAATATTTTTTGGTCGTTTCTTTTTTTTGCAACCTTATAGGATAATTACTTTTTGCGGAGAAGTTTGTGCCATTTGCTTTTTCTTGCGAACCGTTACGGTCCAAATTTTTAAAATTACGGGCCCCTCATTGATTGGGATTATATAAAGGCCCGCATGTAGTCGTTTTTCCAGAGTCCATATGAAATATATTTAACCTCTTTGATCTTCACTGTCAACAACAAACCTTCACTTCTAGTCATTCGTTCTATTTTTTATTACCTTTTTCTTTTTTTCTCTTTATATTTTTATTAGTTCCTTCCCTCCCCACCGTTTTTTATTCTTTTTATTATTATTAACTCTGCAACAGAAAAGAAAATGTCCTTCATTACAACCACCAGTCTGTTTAAAGATCAATTAGACTTTGATCTTATGGATCTTCCCACAACCTATTTAACTCCTACTCTTGAACAACAGCCTGCACAATCCTTACTATCGCAGACTATTGCTCCACCACCACCACCACCTCCTCCCCCTTCTGCTCTCAACAATTATTGTGACCCTAGGGTGATTGGGTCTGGGTTTGACGAATATGACTACTATTCCACTACTAACACCAACACGACCGACTTTGATCAGTATTTAATCCACCTACCTGTCGTTGCTCCGCCATCTCCAATTGCAACTCCTCCGCTTGACACTACCAATTCTAAGAAGGCGTCTTCCCTTAATGATGATGATGACAATATTAATAATAATAATAACAACACTAAGAAACGAAAACTAACTCCCCCATCCCCACAACAACAACAACAATCTGCTGCTAACGATAACGAAACAAATATGACCATTCCTAATTCTCCTCCAATCTCTCCCGTCCACAACACTCTCCAGTCCTCGTCTTCTTCTGACGATGACGACTTTGAGCCTTCGGACGACGAGGTCAAGGCTCCAAAGCCTAAGGCCGCCCGTCGGGGTCGAAAGCCCTCTTGCGACGACTCTTCCAAGTCGTTTGTTTGCAACCATTGCAACCGCCGCTTCCGTCGCCAGGAACACCTCAAGCGACACTTCCGCTCGCTCCACACCCGCGAGAAGCCATTTGAATGCGACGAGTGTGGAAAGAAGTTTTCGCGTTCTGACAATCTCTCTCAGCACGCCCGAACCCACTTGAAGCAGCAACAGCAACAACAGCAGCAGCATTCCTCTTCTCCTTCGGTCAAGAAGTCCAAAAAGACCCAATCCACCACCGCCTCCCAATAATTCTTGATGAAATTCCTACTACTACTACTACTACTACTACTACTACTACTTTTTTTGTATATATAAATATATATATATATATATTTCTTGCATATTAATAGATTGATTGATTATTTTCAAAAAAGTATTGACGAATCTCGTCTGCTCTTCTTTCGCCCGTATATCTAGCCACCACCCTCACCAGAATCTCAATGTTATCTTGAACAATCTCAATTGCCTTCTCCAGATTTGCGCAAATTTCTCTATCTCTCGCATAATCTATCTGACCCACTTTTTTTCCAAGGCGTTCGCCTAACGCTCTCAGCCTTCGCACTTGCTCTTCTTCTTCGGACCTGGCCCCCGAAAACGCTGCCTCTCGGGCCCCTCTTTCCTTTTCCACCATCTGCCGCAGTCGATCAAACTGCAACTCTGACTTATCGACCCTCTGCCGCAATTGGCTGACGCGATTGTCGAATTTCCAATAAAAATTCATGCTGCCGATTCTCTCACCGCTAATCTCTTGATCGTCCGCTAATTCCTTCAGAATGTTTCGAACTATCATTTTGTCAATCTTACCCAATGCTGCTGCGGTTTCAACCTCTTTGGCTGAAAAAAACGCATCCGCTTCAATCAGGTAATCACGTATCCATCCTTTCCGATCGTCGTATTTCTAACGTCCACAACCTTAGCACTCTTAAACTCTATCAAAAATTTTTCTCTTTTCTTTTTTTCTGATACACACACACCTCTACGATTGCTTTACTAGTTGATTTTTACTTACCATATTTTTTTTGTTGTTTATATCTCGCGGTTGTTGTTGTTACCAAACCTCTCCACAATAATACAAATTATCTACGTTATCTACCGCCTTTATATATTTTTCTATTTACCAAATAAACTTTATCCCAGTCCCTTGGGAAAAAAACTCTCTTTTCTCTTTGAGCCACATTCCTGGTTCCTACATTTTTTTTTTTTTTTTTTTGCCAAAACTCTAACGTTATTTTTTTGACGGCTTATTTCACCGGCTTCACATGATCGGCAAAATATTATCTGTCAATTGGCCCGTCCCGAAATACACCATCCCGTCTCCGACAAGGTTTTTCCAAACATTCTTTGCAACCAAAAAAATAACCGAGCCATCAATTCTTGCCCTTGTCTTCCAGGTGTTGCGTTCCGATCAAACGCAATATCGTATCATCACAATCATGGCATAATCGCACACACACACACAAGTTTCATCTTCCTGTCTAAGACATTGACTACTACCCCAGGCTCGTTCGTCCAATGACGATATCGGGCCTGGCTTCTCATTTAGCCGATTTCATGCATATGCAAAATTACACCAACCCCCCCTCTGAACCCTTATGCATAACCCCCGCTGCGCATTAAATAATAATTATTTTTGGGCCTTCCACAGAAGCCCTAGAGGGAATATTATCGACCGGGATTCAACTCAAATCCCAGTTCCCTCCAACCCCTTCCGAACATCTCAGATCCTCAATTCTCAAACACCGTATCCAGATCCCAGATCCCGACTACATCCCTTCTGTTTCACTCTGGCAATATTTTTTTTGTTACTATTTTTCTTTTTCCTTCCCGTTGCCATCTTCTCGGCACTCCCTTTCCCCGACCGGACGTGCAGTTACATTGGATCATCAGGAACCTGCAATAACCTGCCGCCCAACTGGGCTGTGCAACAACAACTCCGCTCACTTTCCACTTTCCACCAGTGCCGTGCCTACATATACGCCCTTGTCGTATTTGTTGACTCAAAATCCTTCGAGTTTCATGGGGTTAGGGTACGGCTGAAGAAGATGTGGCTCTCTCAGGTTAAATTAAACTCAACGGTCCGACTGGGAAAAATGCGAGCTGGGCCAACATATATTTTCCGTACAGTAGGAGTATTAACAAGTACTCATTTATTTTATATTTAGCTAAATAATCTCCACTGCATCAGCCTCGCAGAGCTACCTTTTTTGCTTCTTTTCGGAGAAAAAAGAAGCCGCCGGAGGCAATTCCGGCAATTTTGTTCGGTGGATCCTTTTAATATCTGTTTGGTTCTTTTGGTTGGGTCACAACCGCGTTTTTTTGGTTCTTCGTCCTCTCCTGTTGGATGTTGCCGGACCCCCGGGCCACGGAATGCCGATTTTTTTTTTTTTTTTTTTGTTATCTTTGTACTCATTGATTGGGAGGAAAGTGCGGCTCACACGCCGTTTGTGCTCACACAACACACACACACGCACTCTCAGTTTAAAAAGACGATAAGAGAGGGCCCGATTGTGTCAGAACAGGAGGAGATAGGGAAAGAAAGTGTGAAGCAGACCTAAAGAGTGCAACGCAGCACATAACACACACAACAACAACAACATTTCAGCTTTTTTTTCCATAACATCATGGCGTCGCCTTCAGCACAGCTCCACATTGGCGTGGAGATTGGCAGAGGTTCGTTTGCAAGTGTGTACAAGGGAGAATACAAGCACCGGACGGTGGCGGTCAAAAGCGTGTTGCGAGCAAAGCTCAACAAAAAGCTGCTGGAGAATCTGGAGACGGAAATATCCATCATGAAGGAAATGTCGCGTCACCCTCACATCGTTTCGCTCATTGACTACCAGCAGACGTCAACCCATTTCCATCTCGTGATGGAATATTGCGCCCTGGGTGATTTGAGCTATTTCATCAGGAAGCGCGACCAGATCTCAAGCTCGCTGCCTCTAGTGGCGTCTCTGTTTGAACGATACCCGTCGCAGGCCAATGGTGGCGGCCTCAATGAGAAGCTCGCCAGACATTTCGTCAAGCAGCTCGGATCCGCAATCTCGTTCCTGCGATCCAAGAATCTGGTGCATAGGGACATCAAACCTCAGAACCTCCTGCTGTGTCCGCCTTCCAAAACAGAGGCGGAGGCAACAGAACATGGATATGAAGGTCTGTGGGAGCTCCCTGTATTGAAGCTCGCCGATTTTGGGTTTGCCAGAATCCTTCCAAGCACATCATTAGCAGAGACCTTGTGCGGCTCCCCATTATACATGGCACCGGAAATTTTGAGGTATGAAAAGTATGGCGCCAAGGCTGATCTGTGGTCAGTAGGTGCGGTTTTGTATGAGATGGTCGTGGGCAAGCCTCCCTTCAAGGCTGCCAACCACATGGAACTGTTGCGACGAATCGAAAAGACAAACGATAAGATCAAGATTCCAGAAAATGTGGTCAACCAAACGAGCGAAGAAATAAGGGCACTCATAAAGGGCCTCTTGAGGAAGTCCCCCACGGAGCGTATTTCCTTCAACGAGTTCTTCAATGATCCCGTTTTAAAGGGTGACATCGAGCGCGTCAACGACACCTCGTTGGATCGTAGCAAGTTGGATGAAAACCTGTTTATATCTGAATATGTTCAGCAGCAAGAGCAGAAAATCACCCCCCACTACCCGCAGCAGCAACAGCAGCAACAACAACAACAACAACAACAACAACAACAACAACAACAACAACAACAACAGCTCGTAAAGGCAAAGCGAGGCAGCATCTCCAGCGTTGGCGGTGGATCCGGGGGTGTCGATCAGGAATATGTGGTAGTTGAGAAACGAACCGTACAGGTCAATGCACTAGCCGACGAGCTGGCTCAATCACCCACGTCTTCGTCCCCAGAAGAGCGTAGAATGACACGGCGACGATCGTCCTCCCCAATGGAAAGACGTCCGTCAATTGGCTATGGAACGTCGCCAACTAGTGCATTAGCAAGAGCATTGAACATGGCATCCGCTAGATTGTTTGGCACAAGAATCGACCCCTTCAACAACACTGGCGGCTATTCCACCGCAGTGACTGTTCCACAACAAACGACAATTCCAGCCTCAATTGATGGCGACGAGCGAAAATTAATCAAATATCTTGACGACCTCACTACTAAGGCCAAGGTCGTCAATATCTTTGCAGAAGTCAAATTCTCCCAGGTGGTCCCGGACGAGAGCACGACAGAAGAAGAAGACGTCCAGCTTTCTCCAGAAACGGTGGAACTATTAGCTGAGGAAGCGCTCGTCTTATACGTCAAAATGCTATCTCTCTTGGCAAAGGCTATGGATCGTGCGGCGTTATGGTGGAGCGCTAATGGCGAGAACAACGGTGCCTCAACCAGGCTTAATGACACAGTGCAGTGGATCCGCGACAAATTCAACGAATCCCTGGAAAAGGCCGAGTTTGCGCAAACCCTTTTGGATGATGCTCATTCTAAAATCCAGCATCAGTCCACCAGTTCAACCAAATCAAAAGTGACAGCCGAAAAGCTCATTTTTGATAGAGCATTGGAAATGTCTCGAGCAGCTGCAGTCTCGGAATTGGATGGTAAGGATTTAGAAGGTTGTGAGTTATCGTACGGAACAGCAGTTTGGATGTTGGAGGCTCTTCTCGAGCCCACCGACGACGGAGATTTGGATGCGAGTGATAGACAATTGGTCACGAAATTTATTACCTCAATCAGTGAACGACTGAGTAGCCTACGCAAGAAATTGGTCACTACTGCTCAACAACAGCCACAACAACCACAACAACAGCAACCACAACAATCGCATAATGTTCAGCATCAACAATTGACATTGGGTGAATAGTAAACGTTGGTGTCTCATTGTTTTATTTATTACTCTTTAGCATACAATCGAATCATTTATTGTTATCAGTTGAAGTCCGTATATATTGAAATTAAATACATAATTTGGTAACTGCCTGATCCCTTGCCCAGTTTGTGTGGGTAGTTGACGTTAGGCGTTATCAGTCGATCTCATCACGTGATGTTATCGTCACGTGAGAATGTCTTGAAATTTTTTTTTTTTTTTTTTTTTTTTTTTCAAAATCTCGGAAATTTTCAATTTCAATTTTTTTTTCTTTCCCTTTCCAACCAAATATTTTAGAAGTATAATAAACACAATGGGAAAATCTAAAGAAGCTAGCAAAAAAGAAAGCAAGAAGCCTTCCTTGCCAAAGAAGGCTGTTGATGCTAAGGTTTCTAAAAAGTCCTCCGCAACTAAGAAGGCCAGTGTCAAGAACTCTGATAAAAAGGTTGATTCCGCAAAGAAGGAATTGAAGGATTCTAAGAAGAAGAAGAAGGAAGAGAAGGACGAAGAAATGAAGGAAGCTTCCTCCAGTTCTAGCAGTGAATCTGACTCTGACTCTGACTCTGACTCCAGCTCCAGCTCCAGCAGCTCTGATTCTTCCTCTAGCGATTCTGAAAGCTCTGGTGACGAAAAGAAAAAGTCCAAGAAGGAAACCAAGAAAGACACTAAGAAGGACGATAGCTCATCTAGCTCATCTGACTCTGACTCTGACTCTGACTCTGACTCTGACTCTGATTCATCTGATTCTGACTCCGACTCTTCAGACTCTGAAGATGAAAAGGAAGAAAAGAAGGAAGATTCCAAGAAGGACACTAAGAAGGATGACAGCTCCTCCTCTGATTCCAGCTCCGATTCCGACTCCTCCTCCTCTGACTCTTCTGATTCTGAAGACGAAAAGGAAGAAAAGAAGGAAACCAAGAAGGATGACAGCTCTTCCAGCTCTTCCAGCTCTTCCAGCTCATCTGACTCCGACTCGTCTGATTCCTCTGATTCTGAAGATGAAAAGAAGGAATCTAAGAAGGAATCCAAGAAGGAATCCAAGAAGGAGTCCAAGGACGATAGCTCCTCTAGCTCTTCCGACTCCGACTCTGATTCTTCTGACTCTGACTCTGATAGCGATGACAAGGAAGATTCTACTAGCTCCTCTACCTCATCTGGTGATGAATCTAAAAAGAGAAAGGCCGAAGACGATGAATCCTCATCTTCAAAGAAGGCCAAGGCTGAAGAAGAAACTGAAGGTGCCACTTTATTCGTAGGAAGATTATCATGGAACGTTGACGGCGAATGGCTCCAACGTGAATTCGCCGAAGTCGGTGAAATTGAAGATGCCAGAGTTATCTATGACAAATACAACGGTAAAAGCAAGGGTTATGGTTATGTTGATTTCAAGAACGCTGCTGATGCCCAAAAGGCTATTGACACCATGCAAGGTGCCGAGATTGACGGCAGACCAATTAACCTCGATATGTCCACTTCTAAGCCAAAGATTTCTGAAGCTGCTAGTGCTAGAGCTAACAAGTACGGTGATCAAACTTCTCCACCATCTGACACTTTGTTTGTTGGTAACCTTTCTTTTAACGTCACCCGTGACCAAATTGAGGGCAAGTTCTCTAACCACGGCACTGTTATTTCTGTTAGATTGCCAACCCACCCAGAAACTGAACAACCAAAGGGTTTCGGTTACGTCCAATTTGGCTCTGTTGAAGAAGCTCAAAGTGCCCTTGACAGCTTGCAAGGTGTCCCAATTGCTGGAAGACCAGTCCGTTTAGACTTCTCCACTCCAAGAGACAACAACAATGGAGGCGGAAGCAGAGGTGGCTTTGGCGGCCGTGGCGGTGGACGTGGCGGTGGCCGAGGTGGCCGAGGTGGCTTCAACAACTCACCAAGAAACGCTGCCCCAGCCCGTGGCGGTGCTAGTGAATTCAAAGGTAAGAAAATCACCTTTTAACTCTAACCTCATATTTTAAAAAGTTTGTATATGTATTGTTTGTTTAATATATTGTAATCCTTATTCTGCGATTTATATTTTTTCCTTTGTTTCTAATTTCGGAACCGACAGGATTTGCAACTACTTTCTCAGCTTGCGTTTTGATTATAGATATAAAATGAGATTTACTGTTACTGTTGGCGGAGAGAACTGTAATTTGGATAGATCACCTTGCCAAGTTCAAACATGATGTGTATAAATATACCCATTCAGTTCTATACATGAAATCACCACTGGGGTATTATGTATCTCGCAGTTTGGCTCAGAATTTTTCTTGCTTCAGCTAAAATTTGCAGAGCGGGAAATACCAGTAGCAACACCCTAGAGGAACTGCAGAATAATGATGATTTTGTCAAAGAATTACTAGCTTTGACAAATTTGTACAAATCACAGTCTTCTGATTCATGTAATCTGTGTAGGCAGGGGCTTGCAATTGGTAAAAAACTAGCCATGAAAAATAAGGGAGGAACTCTGAACAAAGTTATGGAAGCCGTCTGCCAATATAATCCTTTTAAGAAAGCACAAGGATGTGTACAAACTTTTAATGGCAAGCAAAGCTCTTTCACCCAGGATATTAACAATTTATTGACCTTGATGGATCCATTTAGTGCTGATGGCGAATACCTGTGTCATTATATGTTAGGCGGACTTTGTGAGCGACCATCTATGACTGAGTTTGATATATCGCATTGGTGGCCGGAGAAAGACTCAAAAGTCAGTGATAATCTACCAAAATCTCGGGGATCAACCTTCAATGTGCTTCACCTTTCAGATATTCACTACTCAATTGATTATAAAGAAAATACTGATGGTGAATGCTTGAATATTATGTGCTGTACCTCAGATTCCAAACCTATACCTGGCAGGAAACGAGTCTTGGCCCCGAAATATGGATACTACAAATGCGATACCCCAGAAATCCTGATGCAACATACACTGAATGCAACGGTATATAATGGCCCCGAGTACGAATTTGCGATATTTACTGGTGATTTGATTGACCACAACCCCCTGTTTATCTCCATTGATGACAGTATAAGCGAGGAGTACATTGTAATGAGAACGATGAAGAACTTGTTGAACAATGTTCCTGTGTATAACGTTCTTGGAAATCATGATACTTATCCTTATGCTCAAATTTCACAGCATAAATCTGGCTTTGGCCACCTTCATCAATTCAATGCTGACTTGATGGCAGATTTATGGCGGGATGCCAAGTGGATGAGCAAGACGAAAAGCCAACAGGTTCGTACACACTACGGAGGTTTCGCCATTACAACCAACCAAGGATTGAGGATTATATCTTTAAATTCAACGTTTTGGTATAGATTCAACTTCTATAACTACTGGGATATGGAGCTAGATCCAGACACATCGGGAACATTGAAATTTTTGGTTCAGGAACTGATCAAGGCTGAGGAAAAATTTCAAAAAGTATGGATTATGGCTCATATACCAACCGGAGGATTACCAAATGACGCTTTACCAATTGCGACTCGTATCTTTACACAAATTACTGAAAGATTTAACGATAATATCGCCTCCATATTCTTTGGACACACTCATAGGGATGAATTTATTGTAATGTATGCCGGAGATGGATCAGATCGTTCAATTGAAAATGCGTTAAACATCGCTTGGATTGGACCCTCTGTCACACCGCATTCAAAATACAACCCTTCTTGGAGGATTTACGAAGTTGATTCCGATACCTTCGAAATTATGGATTCTACAACCTTTTACACTGCACTAGATGATACGTTTGAGTGCAACAGCGAGCCAAAGTGGGTTTTTGAATATTCAGCAAGAGAAAGTTATCAACACTTGACACCCTGGTCCCACTGGCCAGAGGATGTCCCATTAAATGCTCAATTCTGGCATCATGTGGCTGTAGGAATTAGAGATAACCCTGAAACAGCCCAAATGTACATAGATTATGCTTGGAGGATGTCACCTTACACACCCAGCTGCACTGATCGTGAGTGTAGGTATGAACATTATTGTTTTACAACGTCTATGGATGTTCCAGCCGCTATTCAATGTCGGCATAAATATGGGATTCCTATCCCTAATTTTGCATCCTTGATAATGCATGGAATTCCACAGATTCCCATGCCTAGACCACTTCGGAAATTATGGGCCAGAACTGACGACCGGAGAGAATGAAAATTCATAAGCAATTAATTATCTATTTAATATTAGTTATTAGATCTCCACCAAGACGTTTGATTTCTTCAATGATTGCTTCTTTATTTAGTTCTACCATGTCGCTTGAAGATTGTGGAATTGTGGAATAGTCCAAGTTCACTTTAAACTTACGACCATTAACCACATCTCTATGCCAAATACCAGTAATAACATTTTCTGCAGGGCGCCGAGAGGACGTAGAATGCTTTGGCGAGTAAAACAAGATTAAGGAGTGCTTATACTTGTCTTGTAGGTCATCGTAAAACATATCGCAAACATTTGCAACAATATTGACTGTTTTATCCAGAGCTGGGAAATGAGTAGTCAGGTTTTTGTATTGTTGTTTATCGGACGCACCTTGTGGGTCCTTTAGGTTGATCACAATATCATAATCAGCATAAGATGGCGTGAAAATTTGGGGCTTATCGAGAACTTTACTGGCAGCCATTGATAACGCCGTGATTCTAGAACAAATCACCTTACCAATTTCAGAACGTTCTGATAGTCTAGTCCAAAGAATGCCGGTATTGTCAACCTTTGTGCCAATGAAAAATGGAGCCAAAGTGAGCGCAGGGTCATTCTCTTTTCTAGTAGAAAATATCGCTTGTAGAGATTGATATAGCTTTTGATCCATTCTTGTACCTTCAATTGCAGTTAATAAGCTCGAATCTTCGTTGTCCATCGATACATCCCTAGATTTGTCGACGTCGAGGAACACAGCGTCATCCCTCCAATCCCATCTTGAAAGGAACTCTAAAACTCTATTAAATGCTGTGACAGCCGAAGATGGAGGAACGTAAGGGGCAGAATCCAAAAATGGAATTAATGCCAACAATTCCACTGCTTCTTCTCTGATTTGACCCTTTAATAATAATTGACTGGAAAACCATTGTTTGAGTAGCCTCACAGTTGGTGAGTAAAACGGGAATCGCAACGCCAGACGATGTACCATACGATGATGTGCAATAGCTCCTGAGTATTTTTGTTCATAAGGAACTTCCAAATTTTCTTGCTGATATAGTTTCAAATCCTTTTCTGTGGAAACTCGCAACCGGAACATGAACCCATCATTGGTTTGAACATCCAAGAATCCGACTTCGACACCTTTTTTTATATAATTATCATCAACTCCGACAAATGAAATGAAACCGCCCTGTTTTTCCAACTCTTGACTGATCTTTAATAAAAACGCAATCTTGGTTTTTTCCAAAGCCACAAGATCATCAGGCCATCTACTGGAAGTTTCAAATTCTATTATACCCTCAGCCACAGCATTATCTCCATTCAAATCATACGGGATAGGCTGATGAATACTGGTGAAACGCAAACTTGGTGAAACCGCTGTCACCCCCTTCATCCTCAGTGGAATATTCTCCAAATCCTGTAATTTACTGTATAATTTTTGGAATGCGTCATTCTTTGCCTGGAATAACCTAGTATTGGTAATTGACATGGCACTATTTCCACCTGGAGTTGGTAAATATTTCAAGATTGCTTCATGAGAAAATTCAGCACTTGCCTTGCAGTCACTGAAGTGTCGATCTAATAAATATTCAGCAATACTGTGGACAATCAGTTTGTTAGTGCTGGTCTTCCATTCGATGGATTCTGCGATTCTACCATCTTGGAATCGTCTTAATTCTGATTTTTTCCCCCAGAAACGTCTAAAAGTTTCAGACTCTTCTTCATTCTCGACACTTGGGCCATGGGTCATTACTTTTTCACACTCCTCGGAATCCAATAACAATCCAACGGTAACTGATCCTTCATTGTTACTTCCACCCTCCCGTCGTTTGTTCACACCAAAAGGTTTCTTTTGGTCATCATCAAAAATGGCAATTTGTTTTACCCTTGAACCATAACCCCGATTCAAAACTCTTCCGAGCTTTGAGATAAAATAATGTCTATATGACGCATATTGGATCTTGTCTTGTGGCAAAAACACAGCAGCATCAAAGTTAACCCTAGAAATCATTATTAGTAACCTCATAATATAACATCGGTGTAAACCAACTCACCTGAATACAGTGTCAAATCGGACCTCTGGTTTAGAGATATCCTTCAACAAAACGGCATCAAATCGATCTTTAACGACATCCGATAATAGATCAAAACTGACTGCGGCTTCATGCTTTAGCAAATTAATCGACCAAGTCGACATTTTAAACAAAACATTCAATTTAAAGTCTCGATCAAACAATCCTGTGACAGCTTTATCATTGGACTTAGTGCTGCCCCCCTGGGAGGAGAATGATACTCTCATATTTCCCCCAGCTAAAAATCGTAGGGTAGCCTTAAATAATTGGTAACTGGAATATCCCGACATCAAAACCTTTTGTCCGCCACCACCTTGTAACAAAGCAGCCATAAGTATAGCCCATTCAAAATGCCCAAAGCCACCTTTTCTAATGGAGGATCCGAAACCCCTTTGCCTTAACCATAATCTTCCTAAAATACAAGCTTCATTGAACGCTTCACAGGACCGTTTAGTTCGATGCAAAAATTCACTATAAATTTTGTAAGTAGTATCAGATACGACCGCAGAATTGTACAAAGTCGTGGCTGGCATAGTGCTTGCATCTTCCCTATCAAGTCTAATACAGTTTCGTTCAGGTCCGAGCTTTCTGTACTCAAAAACATCGGTTCCTGTACCTGGAATAACATTGATATGGAACCTGTGCTTCTTTTTAGTAGAATCGGCCACTGACAATTGAATGACAGGTCTTAATAAATCCTCATTAAGATAAGCATATTTCATTTCCATAGCTGGCTGCAATTTTGACAATTCAGGAGCAAGCTCACGTGCTAAGCATGCCAAATAGAATGCCCGCTTTTGGATATATCTATAATTCAAATAATCCTTTTGTTGGAACAAACTCTCTGGCATGTTCACATATAAATCAATTCCTGACCCCTCTGGTTGCTTCACAGTTGAATGCAGTGAAAAGCTACCAATGACTGTCACATAATCAGGCTTGGTGAACCCAAACTTATATTGCACTTCTTTGGATGGTTTTGGATCCGGGAACGGAATGACAATTTTATCCTTCGAATTCTTGCCGAACAATTTCTCTGCTTCGACCAATGTAAAAGACTTTGCTTCGTCAGAGATTGCGTCAAGTGCATTGTGTAATTGATGCAACAACTTATTTATGATCTGGACCTGTTTATTATCAACCTTCAATTCTCCCATCAGCTCATCAATTTGCATCTTGAAAATATTAGATTTGAATAGTTCAGATGTTTCTCTAGCAACCTGAACTTCTTCAGCTGATATACCAGCTTTCTTGACCTTTTTGGTGGTGGCATTTTCTTCAGACTCGTCTTCACCTTCGCTTAAAGAAGGGTTTGAACCGCTTTCATCACCGTCACTTATCATATCTTCATCACCAGACTCAAGCTCGGCCAAACTGCTCAATTTGGCCTTGCCACTTGGTTGCTCATCTTCAACATTAGTTTCAGACTTTCGCTTCATGGTTTTGTTATCGGCTAGATTAATTTTTTGGTTTTCGAAATCTTTTGGATTGATTAATTTTTTTTTTTTTCAGTGTGCGGCGGTACCCTAACCCAGAAATTTTCAAAACCTCATGACTCTGGCACTCGAGTATTCTAGATATATTGGCGTAATTGAGCATGGTTATTCATTGTCACTACTACATTGCTATACTAGGTTACGAGTTGATTAAGTATTCACTCAATATTTGTTGTTATCATCTCCCATTGACCAAATTGGTATCCAATAAAGTTTGAAATCCCCGCATTCGTTTGGAGGCGCCGCCGAGGCGTTGACACACATCCCTTTACTGTGTTACAAGGTTAATAAGTATATATCTAGTTATATAGTTATCTAATTAGATATGGCTATTGACCGAGAAATGTTTTTAGCCACCGCCGCACGTTGTACTGCCACAGGAAAGGCGGTGCATACTGCAGATACACGCAGATCTGTCAACATTCAATGCTTGATAGCGGACCATAAACAGAACAGATATGAAACTCACTAAAAATAATAGCTATTAGCTACTATAAGCTGATTAACATGATAACACTACTATCAGAGTACCTTTTTAAAAGGAGAAAACCAGAACGTTAGAGAAGGTCCTAGAAGGTTCGACAATTTCAGCTAGACGGACATATAAGAAGTCAAAAGAACCCATGAATATTTTTCTTCTTCAACAAACTACAACTAAACAATTAATATTTATAAAATGACCAAAGCTATTGGAATTGATCTTGGTACCACATATTCATGTGTTGCCCACTTCACAAACGACAGAGTTGAAATTATCGCCAACGACCAAGGCAACAGAACAACACCATCTTTTGTTGCATTCACAGACACTGAAAGGTTAATAGGCGATGCAGCAAATAATCAGGCTGCAATGAACCCTAGCAACACTGTTTTTGATGCGAAGAGGTTAATTGGCAGAAAGTTTGACGATGCCGATGTTCAAAATGATATGAAGCATTTCCCATTCAAGGTCGTAGACAAGAGTGGAAAGCCAAATATTCAAGTTGATTATAAGGGTGAAACCAAAGTTTTTACACCAGAGGAGGTCTCTTCTATGGTTCTTTCTAAAATGAAGGAGACAGCTGAAGGGTATCTCGGCGGTGAAATTAAAGACGCAGTAATTACAGTTCCAGCATATTTCAATGATTCACAGAGACAAGCTACCAAAGATGCTGGTATGATTGCAGGGTTGAACGTTCTTCGTATTATCAATGAACCAACTGCTGCAGCTATCGCATATGGCTTAGATAAGAAGGAGGATGGTGAGAGAAATGTCTTGATTTTTGATCTTGGTGGTGGTACTTTTGACGTATCTCTGTTAACAATTGAAGACGGTATTTTTGAAGTGAAGGCCACTGCTGGTGATACACACTTGGGTGGTGAAGATTTTGATAACCGACTTGTTAATCACTTTATTACGGAGTTCAAGAGAAAGAACAAGAAAGATCTCTCCGGAAACCAGCGAGCATTACGACGTTTGAGAACTGCATGCGAAAGAGCAAAGAGAACACTGTCTTCGTCTGCTCAAACCGCGATTGAAATTGATTCCCTATTTGAGGGCATTGATTTCTATAGTTCGATTACACGGGCCAGATTTGAAGAGCTCTGTCAAGATTTGTTCCGTTCCACTCTTGACCCTGTCGAAAAGGTTATGCGGGATTCCAAGATAGACAAATCGGCTGTTCATGACATTGTCCTTGTTGGCGGATCCACTCGAATTCCAAAAATTCAAAAGTTGGTCTCTGACTACTTCAATGGCAAGGAACCAAGCAAGTCTATCAACCCTGACGAAGCAGTTGCCTATGGTGCTGCTGTTCAAGCTGCAATATTAACTGGGGATACATCCTCCAAGACCCAAGACATGTTGCTTCTAGATGTCGCACCATTATCACTTGGTATTGAAACTGCAGGCGGAGTTATGACAAAGCTGATTCCACGAAACTCCACCATTCCTACCAAGAAATCTGAGACGTTTTCCACATATGCTGATAATCAACCAGGAGTTTTGATCCAAGTGTATGAGGGAGAAAGGGCACAAACTAAGGACAACAATATCCTCGGTAAGTTTGAACTCTCTGGTATTCCGCCAGCTCCACGGGGTGTCCCACAAATTGAGGTCACCTTTGATATGGATGCAAATGGTATTCTGAATGTATCTGCAGTGGAAAAAGGAACTGGTAAATCCAACAAAATTACCATCACCAACGACAAGGGACGTCTCTCGAAGGAAGATATAGAGAGAATGGTTGCTGAGGCAGAGAAATATAAAGAGGAAGACGATAAGGAAGCTGCTCGTATATCGGCTAAGAACGGTTTGGAGTCGTATGCATACTCACTTAAGAACACTTTGAATGAGGAAACATTCAAAGGAAAGATTGGTGAGCAGGACAGATCAATACTAGAAAGGGCCGTCACAGAGACTATTGACTGGATCGATAGCAACCAAACTGCTGCAATCGATGAATTAGCTGATAAGCAAAAGGAATTAGAGGAGGCAGCCAATCCAATCATGTCAAAGTTTTACGGTCAGGACTCTGATATGCCTGCCGCCGGATCTGGATCAGCCACAAATTCAGGTACCAATGCCTCGGAGTCTGGACCAACTGTAGAAGAAGTAGATTAATCTACAAATATATATATATATTAAGCATCTGTATTTGTACATAGTTAAATTATATTTACATTAGAAACTAAGGAAAATAAGCATACTGTCTCATCTCACATCTCGGTTCTCCGTTCAGAAGCCGCACCGGCAATGCCGACTCATGTCATTGTTTTTTATTTTTTTTTTATTTTTTTGCTCGGTATTTTTCAGACCTCCTCGGGATCGGGAATGTCGGTATCGGCGGCGGCGCCAAAGAGGCACAAGGAATTTTTTAGAACTGAGAGTAACTTGTTCCTGGTCACCCATATGACAATGCTGAATATTGGACGAATTGCAGGCACCAGAGCAGCTGTCAATTTCTCTGTTATCAGAGGAACTAGTCGGAATGCTCTCAAGATTGCTAGTTTCCGACGCCAAGTTGTAGGAATGGAGAATCATCGAATTTTAGTTGGTGCTCGATTCCAATCAACCAAATCAACACCACCATCACCTGCCAACAAACAAGACAATCAGTCACAGCCAATTAAGAACTCTGCTGTGAATAGCAGCACGCCTGTTCCGGCAGAGGAGCCAAAGAAGACTCTTTGGGAAAAGGTTAAACATGAAGCCCAGCACTACTGGGACGGTACAAAGCTGTTGGGTTACGAACTGAAAGTTTCAACAAAGCTTGTTGCTAAGATGTTTGCTGGTCATAAGCTTACTCGAAGGGAAAATAGACAATTGAAGCGTACACTGATAGACATGGCTCGATTGGTTCCATTCTCCATGTTTGTCTTGATTCCATTTGCCGAACTGTTGCTTCCTGTGGCGTTGAAGATTTTCCCAAATCTTCTGCCATCTACTTACGAAAGTGGCAAGGAGCGTGAGGTCAAAAGCAAGAAATTGAGAACTGTGCGAGGCGACGTTTCGTCCTTCTTGAGACAAACTGTGAGTGAAAAAGGTATGAGTTTGCCATTGAATGTTACACCTGAACAAAGGGAGCAATTCAATACCTTCTTCAAGCAAGTCAAGACCTCCGGCGAAAAGCCATCTCGAGAGCTCCTTATTGCAGTTGCAAGATTGTTCAAGGATGACACTGTTTTGGATAACCTCTCAAGACCGCAGTTGGTTGCCATGGCCAAATATATGAATTTGCAGCCTTATGGAACCAATCTCATGCTGAGATATTCCATCAGACACAAGATGAAGCAAATCAAGCGAGATGATCGTGCCATTGATAGAGAAGGTGTCGATTCCCTCACTGTTCCTGAGCTTCAATATGCTTGTGCTTCTCGTGGTATCAGAACTCATGGCATTTCTCCTGGACATCTTAGAGACGATCTGTCCAACTGGCTTGAGCTCAGATTGCATCAAAAGGTTCCTTCTACTCTTCTTGTTATGAGCAGTGCCTACACTTACGGCCAAGCCGAAAACTTGGACACCCACTACGAGTCTATTCAAGCCGTCCTCTGTGCGCTGCCGGAAGAGCTTTATCACGAAGCTGAGCTTGAAGTTTCTTCTGATGCTGCCACCAATAAGCAACGTCTTGAGGTCCTCAAGGAACAAGAAGAGCTCATTGAAGACGAAAACAAGGAGGAAGAAGATTCTGGTCATGTGATCAAGGTTAACGACGACATCAGTCTTGAGGAAGAAGAGGACACTAAAGAAATCGCTGGTAACCAGCAGAGCCAACCGGAAGCCAAAGATAAAGAAGGTAACGCGGAAAAGGCTTCTTCTCCTGAGGAGAAAAAATAAAGAATGTAAATAACCTATTTTATTTCATTTATATATTAATTAACTCTTATATTTCGAAGGAACCAAAATGTCTCTTTTAGCGAGGTCTAAGGACTGTGGTTCCGGAGAGAGTTGGGAGAACAATGTATTTGTATTATTAGTATAAATAAGTTTATTATTATTATTATTTTAATTCTTGCCAGTGCTACCAAAGCCGCCAGCACCTCTGTCAGTATCGTCCAAAGATTCAACCACTTGGACTTCTGGATTGACAATCTTTTCGAGGACCAATTGAGCGATTCGGTCGCCGGCAGTGACCTTATAGTCTTCTTCGGAATTGTTGAATAACAATACCTTGACTTCACCTCGGTAATCAGCGTCAATGACACCAGCACCAGTGTCGATGCCAAACTTGACAGCTAACCCACTTCTAGGAGCAACACGGCCGTATGTTCCCTCTGGGACGGCGATAGAGATACCAGTGGAAATAAGAGATCGGCTTCTAGCCTTGAGTTCAACATCTTCAGCAGCATAGATATCGTAGCCTGCTGCCAATGAAGATCCTCTAGTAGGTGCCTTGGCTTGGGCATTCAAAAGGGCAACGCGTAATCCGGAAATAGTCATTGTGTGTTGTGTATAGTCAATAAATCAAAAGTTATGGTGATAATTATGTCTGTGAAAAATTCAACGCGTTCATCCTTTATATATGTGTAATTTACGCGTCAAACCCTAACCCACAAGAAACGCGTCGTTATGTCCATGGTATATAATATATGGGTGGTTGCGTTCAGTTTCGTTTTTTTTGTTGCAAATGGGAGGACTTGTTTTCGAGAGAATTATTGTTGGAAAAATAGAGGTTGATCTGTGAACAGTTTTCGTCGGAGGAATATCATTTCTATCGCAGTGTATCAGCCAAACTGAAACAGTTGAAACCTTTTGGGTTAGAAAATTGGATTTTACTATAGTTCCTATGTAGATATTGAGGGCAATTGCATGTACCAACACCAAAAGTATTACTAATAATGTAAAAATGATATTGAGTTTGTTTCTCGCCTAGTGCATCTAAGAAAACGTCAATTGCAATTACAGGCGAAACTATCATGATACAAATAGTCAGTTTATTACGGACTTCACATCGAGCCACCACCTTTCTTGCTTCATTTCTTTCAGAGAAAAAAGAAGCCGCCAAACGCACCTTTTTCACGTGATGGGTCGTCTTCGTAAAAATAAGGTTTTCTCAATCAATCATTTCTGGCGTCTAAGTTAAAATATAAATAGAGGATCAATTCCACAGATATTCTATTTTTTTTTTTTTCTCCTTTTTTTTTTTTTTTTTTTTTTTTTTTTTTTTTTTTTTTTTTTTTTTTTTTTTTTTTTTTTTTTTTTTTTTTTTTTTTTACTAAACCTATGTGCTCTAGTCTCGTCAGATCTCGGAATATGCCCCTGCAAACACACTCTAATGCAGTCTTCGGACATTATCTCACAAGTGTCAAAAGTAGTGGCTATTTGAAGGTCTGGAGAAGATTCGTATCATGTGGGTGCTCCAACTATGTAAAATGTGGGCATTGTAATCGCCCCCTGGGTAATGCACTATCGATGGTGCTTGTTCTAGAAAAGAGCCAAATGCACCTAAATAGATTTTCACAGGGCTTCCTTTTCTCCGCAGAAAAGAAAAAAATAGCCGCACGCAGGCACAGTTTTGTTCAGGTTTGTTTTATAGACTTTGTTATTTTTTTTTTTCCATTCTATTGGCCAGTTGTCGGAACTGACCGGTCCGGTCCACGAGTGACGTCACTCCCATTTATTATGGGATTGATTTCTGGCAAAACGCGACCACAACCGATGAGTAGTATTAAGGAGATACTACGAGAAGGATTAGCAGCGTATGCACTCGTAGGAATTGTAGCTTTAACGCTAAGCGTGACTGTGAGAGATATCAAATGGTGGCATAATACCAAACGTATTGGCCGGCGCAATGCTGGTGGCGACAGTGGGACGATTCCCGTAGATGCGCTAGAAACGTTCTATGCCGAAGGCGGACCTGAAATCCAGGCAAGGTGAGTGATATTGCATGCCATTTGCGGTTCTGCTGGTTCCTAACAAGAATTATGATAGCACAATTCGATTGATTAAGAAGCTGTATTTGTCCCATCCAGAAGCAATTGGTTTGGTCAGACAAAATCTAGGGGACCCAGATCCAACTGTCCGCAGAGGCGCAGTGACAGTGCTCTCCGGGTTGATATTAGATGAGCCAATTGAATATCGCGAAAAGGTCTGTGACAATCGAACAATTGAATACCTTATGTACGGACTCTTCGAATCCATCGATAGCATTGATCGCGGATCATCTGAAGAAACTGTATATCGCAAGATTGTCTTGAAGTTCATCAACCACCTAGCGTCGTCTTCAGCGTCCGAGCCTGATGATCATTTCATTCTTGCGTGTATACAACATGGATTGATTGATTTTTTCATCAATTATGACAAGGTGGCTCTTCAGGATCCGAGACTGATAACTTTGGACCGTCTGACAGATCAGATGTCCCCTAGCTTTGTGTCATCCTATTTAAGGGTCCTTGTATTTGCATTCTACTGCAATGAACGATGCAACTTGAACCTCGTCCGGTGGCATGAACTCAATGGCGAGGTTTGGATGCGGGTGAGGCTTCTGGCACTCGGATCGTGCAACCTAGGGGACTTTTCCTGTACACATACTGCACAACACAACTAGAAAATTAACCAAAAGATGCCTCGGCTAAAAGAATAGAAAGCAATGCGAAGTACATAAACGGTGGTCCCACGGCATGGAGATCCAATTGACCCAAGGTAGTGTACGAACGACAACAGTTTAGTTCAAATTTTGCTATTCCAACAAAGCTGACTCTTTCAATTACCGGTTCACTCAAAATTCACTGCTCCAAGCCTAACGCTTGAACCTTATCATACCAGGATATACACTCTTTGCGGGTAAACACGGGAATGAAATTTTCATGTCTCACTTTTTGCCGGTGGAAAATTTTTTTTTTTTTTTTTTTCGTCGCTCATCTGCAGAGAATTTTATAAAAACCCACGAGTTCTCGCTTTTTTTTTTCTTCTTAAGAAAATTTTTTTTTCATCACTCACCCACTAACCCACAACACATTCATACATAATGTCTACTGCTGGTGACGGAACTTTCCCTGGTGCTATCGGTATCGATCTTGGTACCACCTACTCTTGTGTCGCTACCTACGACAATGCTGTCGAAATTATTGCCAACGAACAAGGTAACAGAGTTACTCCTTCCTTCGTTGCTTTCTCTGACAAGGAAAGATTGATTGGTGATGCCGCCAAGAACCAAGCTGCCTTGAACCCAAGAAACACCGTCTTCGATGCTAAGCGTCTTATTGGTAGACGTTTCGATGACGAAGCCGTTCAAAAGGACATGAAGTCTTGGCCATTCAAGGTTATCGACTCTAACGGTAACCCACAAGTTGAAGTTCAATACCTCAACGAAACCAAGACCTTCTCTCCACAAGAAATCTCCTCTATGGTCTTGACCAAGATGAAGGAAATTGCCGAAGCTAAGATCGGTAAGAAGGTTGAAAAGGCTGTCGTTACTGTCCCAGCTTACTTCAACGACTCCCAAAGACAAGCCACCAAGGACGCTGGTTCCATTGCTGGTCTTAACGTCTTGCGTATCATCAACGAACCAACCGCTGCCGCCATCGCTTACGGTCTCGGTGCTGGTAAGACTGAAGAAGAAAAGAATGTCCTCATTTTCGATTTGGGTGGTGGTACTTTCGATGTTTCTCTTTTGAACATCCAAGGTGGTGTTTTCACCGTCAAGGCTACCGCTGGTGACACTCACTTGGGTGGTCAAGATTTCGATACCAATCTTCTCGACCACTTCAAGGCCGACTTCAAGAAGAAGACCGGTGTTGACATTTCCGATGATGCTCGTGCCATGAGAAGACTCAGAACTGCTGCTGAACGTGCCAAGAGATCCCTTTCTTCTGTCACTCAAACCACTGCTGAAGTCGACTCTCTTTCTAACGGTGAAGATTTCTCCATCAACATCACCAGAGCCAGATTCGAAGCCCTCAACGAATCCCTCTTCAAGGCTACCATCGAACCAGTCATCCAAGTCCTCAAGGACGCTGGTGTCGACAAGTCCAAGGTTGACGAAGTCGTCCTTGTCGGTGGTTCTACCCGTATTCCAAAGATCCAAAAGATGCTTTCCGACCACTTCGACGGTAAGCAACTTGAAAAGTCCATCAACCCTGATGAAGCCGTTGCTTACGGTGCTGCTGTCCAAGGTGCCATCTTGACTGGTCAAGCCACCTCTGACGAAGCCCAAGACTTGTTGCTTTTGGACGTTGTCCCACTTTCCCTCGGTGTTGCCATGGAAGGTAACGTTTTCGCTCCAGTTGTTCCAAGAAACACCACTGTTCCAACTCTTAAGAGAAGAACCTTCACTACTGTTGAAGACCACCAAACCACCGTTCAATTCCCAGTTTACCAAGGTGAAAGAGTTAACTGTGCTGAAAACTCTCTTCTCGGTGAATTCGACTTGAAGGGAATTCCACCAATGAAGGCTGGTGAACCAGTCTTGGAAGCCATCTTCGAAGTCGATGCCAACGGTATCTTGAAGGTCACCGCTGTTGAAAAGTCCACCGGTAGAACCGCCAACATTACCATCTCTAACGCTGTCGGTAAGCTCTCTTCTGAAGACATTGAACAAATGGTTAAGGATGCCGAAAACTTCAAGTCTGCTGACGAAGCTTTCTCCAAGAGACACGAAGCTAAGCAACACTTGGAATCTTACGTTTCCTCCATCGAAGCTTCCGTTACTGATCCAAACGTTTCTGCTAAGATGAAGACTAACGCTAGAAACCGTGTTGAAACTGCTCTTTCTGAAGCTCTTCAAGCCCTTGAACTCAAGGAATCTACTGCTGATGACTTGAGAAAGGCTGAATTGAACCTTAAGAGAGTCGTCACCAAGGCTTTCGCCACCCGTTAAAAATGTTAAATGACTCTAGACGTAATGGTTTTGGGATATAACTGTAATAAAAATCTTGTATAATTTTAGCTTGAGATAGTTTCAATTTCATATTTTATTAATGCTACTCCATCAGCTTTCAATTGCCTATAAATTTAATGGCTTTGTCCAATCATTAGCGGATTTTCTAAAGATGCCCCGGAACGGATTCAGTTTGGTTGTATTGTATGATTTCCATATGGATAGATATAGGCGGTTCACTAATCTAACGACGCCTTTACAACTTTGACCAAGATGAATAATATGGTCGTGTTTGTCATAATTACGCTACTTCTAAATCACGATGATGAACCCATCACTTAGTGTAAAGGAATTGATCTCGAATTGGAAGGTAGATTACTGGATAGATAAACTTAGGAATGAATTCTATTATAAATAAGCTTAAGTCTTATCGTAAATGCTGTCGTCATCGTCATCGTCGTTACTATGTTTATTATTGTCGTCGTTGTCGTTAATATTGTCGTGTCGAACTGTTGTTTCTGCTTTTGAGGGGGAGCGTGATGCCCATGTAGATTCAGACGATTGGTTGTCGTTAGCTTCAATTTGTACTGGTGAAGGGGCTGAGGGCTGGTGAGATGCAATTCCTTCCTCTAGCGGTGGGGCTGATGGAGCATTAGTGTCATGTATAAAGGCATGCTCAGTTGCTGGCATCGGTGGAGCAGATGGCATTGTATCTGGCCTGTGGTTTCCATTCGGAGGCAGAGGCGGAGCAGAGGGAACAAGTCCATGTCCATAGTCCTCATCTTCGACTTCTTCATGTATTACTGGTGGTGCTTGAGGTTCATACGTTGGCACATAATCTCTAACGTCCTCATCCGGGATAGAAGCTAACCTCTCGAGCCGGATTCTCTCCGCCTCTAACTTGTCATCAACATGTGATGAGGAAGTTGTACCAGAGGAAGATGCAGGATAATGCGGAATAGGATGGTTGCTGAAAGTAGCCATGTCATAATCTTGTGGCAATTGAGGTGCAGTTGGCATTGGTTCCATGTTATGGTTACCGGAAGAACTCGCAGCCATTGCCATCGTAGGTGGAGCGGACGGGAGAAGCGCTTCCTCAAGTTGTCGCAGACGAGTCTTCTCTGACTCGTTTGAAAATGAGGCCGAAGTCTGTTCGTAAGATGGGATTGATGGCGGTTCAATGGTCGAAGACGCAGTGGAATCCAAGCTGATGGACATATTCTGGTTATTAGTGGTTGATAATGTGGCAATTGATGAGGTTGGACTAGCGTGCGGAGGCTTCTCTCTCGTTCTATCAGTACCAACTACAATATCAGCCCAAAGGTTAATAATGCCGTCACGTTTAGACATTAACCGGTCAGTGTCCACAAATGCGCCACTGGCGATCTGGTTAGGGTCTACGGCCAATCGTCTGCTGCCCGATAAATTGATTACCGCCTCTATCGAATATTGAAAAGAAACGACAGGGTGGCCCTTATTAGTAGGAAATGCGTCAACAGGAATCCGTATAGACGTTGAGATGACTGTGGACTTGGTGTGAGGATCCAAGTATAGGGGGGAAACTGTTTGCGCCAAATCTTTCCGATAAGTTTCCGGCTCTAAGCCATCGTTCGTATTAACTCGAGATATTCGTGAAAGAGTGACTATCACTGCATTCAAAAGTCTCAATGGTTGGATGTGGGTAACTTTGATTTTCACCGGCACCATCTCACCTCGGAGATAGCCACGATCCGGAATTTCCAAAGAACAATTGATGGAACCCTTGGTAGATCTTTTCTTGCGAACATCAACAGCTAAAGAATACACCTTGGAAGGTGGCAATTTGGCAACATTTATTGGCACAATCACAGGGATGGATTTTTGCGATATTAATGTAGGGCCCGGACCTGCCCTGTCACAGGTCGCAGCCAATAAATAACTGATCTCACCACGCTCAAACACTAATGAAGAATAAATGTTCTTCCGCGGTAAGGCGAATTCGAATGCAAAGTTGTGTTCTCCTTCCGGTAAATTGTTATCTTCCTCTTGATTCCCGTCGAACAGGATAATTGAATCATCGAACAAATGGTATTTGGTATTTTTGCCTTTGACAAGCTGACTTTTAACGATCACATTACCCTCAAATACGCATTTTATTTCTCGGATCTTTTGTTTCTTTCTGGTTATAAATACAACGTTCCCCTTTAACACGTCGCCAGGGTTATAATGGCGATGTGGTTCATGGAGCACAATATAGAAATTTTCCGCCTTATGGAGGAGAGGTATGGGGACACGATTCTCTCGTATCCGATCCCTTATTCTCCTCATTGTAGTGTGGATGGCTTCGCTTCAAAATGTTAGGTTATGATAATTTGACGGTTATTTTAAGTCCCAACGTTCACAGATTTTTAATAGGTCAACATTATCGGATGGCGGTGGAATAAGTGCTGGTCATTCGATTCTCCGAGTGTTGTATAAGCGTATTATATATGTATAAAGAGCTAATGCCAATTTTAATTATTACGTCTAGTTTTTAGGCGAGCATTCATTTCTCGGCAGATCTTAAATTTTGTCTTGGCTGCGGCGGTGCATCGTGTGCGCAGGACCACAAAGGGGAGGGGGATTTGATCAGGATTCCAATTACTCAAATTGGGTGGAATTTGGATGTTTTATATCTCTCAAAAGCTGTCTCTGGTAGCATAGGGGGCACAGCAATAATTTGCTACGAAAGATCGGGGAGTGGGTTGTGTGGGAAACTGTAGGCTATTAGTTGTATTATATGTATACATGTATAAATATCAAGAAAGATCCATCATCATGTCGTCTCCGAAAAATCCAGCATCGGGAATATTCATATTCATTTCCAAAAGGTCGTTGCCAAAATCATCCGGCGGAGGTTGTTGTTGGTCGTTCAATGGGGAGATTGCAGGAAGTTCAGTGACGAGATCGAACTTTTCCCAAATTGGAACAGAGTTCGATTGTTTCATGAGTCCTTGGATGCGTTCTTTTAGTATGTGATATGCTGACAGGTTTGGTGATTTGGATGGGCAGACGCTCTCTTCCGGTTCATCTATCAACAATTTCAAGAGGCATGAATCAAGCTTCTTGTGGCTTGGTTTGTAGTTGTTCTGATCGGATGGGACAGTATCAAGTACTACTATCAATGACGAGATGACATCTAATGTGGAATTGAAAGTTCCCTGGGATTGCGAAAGTGCTAGCTCGTCTAAAAGCACCTCCAATACTACACGCGACCCTAGTGTATCCAGTGCAAGTGAAATTATTTGTTTGTTGTACCCTGGAGGGCCGTTCACTTGGCCGCCAGGTTGCTGCTGTTGCTGTAACCAGGTGACGAGGGAGTTGATATGTTCTTTGATTGCAGCTAGCAAGCTCACTGCAGATTGGTTAATGATGTTGACCTTACCCGAAAGATAAGGTGTGAGGCCGGTCATTATTTGGTTCATGGTGTTGGCATCATCGACCTTGAACTCGTTCAATGCATCCACCAGGTCATCTGCAGTCACAGAAAGGACAATCTGGTGCAGATTCTGCGCCTCGCCCGAAATCTCCGATGGTGAAACCAGCCCTTGGATCACTGCGAGGACGACTGTGGACTCCTGTGGCGATGTGGACCACAGACTTGTGTAGAGATATTTGATGGCTCCAACTAATGCACCCAGCATAAAGGGCTGAACGAAATATTCCAAGCCCCCCTTAAGGGTGTCGAAATCAATCACATTCTGGTTGCAGGCAGCAATTGCTTGTTGGAAAATCAATGGTGCAAGCTTGATCAAATCCTTGCACGAGCAGGATTTCATGAGATCATCGCTGATACCATCAGTATCGAATAAGCCTGTGATCCAAGCACCAAGGAGATCCCTCTGGTCCGTTGAGAGATCCTCCAAAGATGTGAACTGCTGTTGGTGGTTCTGTATAGCCTGCAAACAAAACGATGGTGTTGCGGAAGCCGGTGCTCCAAGATCAGATGTGCCAAGGTCATATCTTTCAAAAACCAGGATGATTAATAGGAAAATGGATCCAAAGTCAGTGTAAGTGTCTTGGAAATTCATCTCATCCTCGTCTTCCTTCCATCCGTCTAAATATTGCACCAATGGGGACAAAAGCTGCACTGGTTGTATGTGTAACAGCAGCATGTCCAGTGAGTTTGTTTTCAACGCCAGAGCCTGACATAATCTTCTCAAACCCCGGCTGATGCCTTGGCCAATCCATTCTTGCACAACCTGGAGAATCTTCTTGGCTACTTTTTCTTGTCGGATACCATCAAGATCTTCAAATATGCTGATGAGCCGAACAATGGTGGACTCGTCAAAAGACACGTATTCCGGGTCTTCTTGAGATGCAGTTAAGAACACATCGTCAATCGAAACTTCGCTTCCCGTCGTTGGGTCGAGCACGTAATCGCTCCCCGGACGCCCCGTGTTCGGATTTGTCGTGTTACTGTGCTGTTCCTGTCCTAGGGTCTTATCAACGCTCTCTGGTTCAATCAATTCGAGCTCCACGCATGCTTGCAAGAAATCATGTCTAATGTCACTAGTCGTTGACGGGAAGGATGAGAACATTTCGTCGAGAGCATCTCCACCTCCGGAAATTCGCAGTAAGTTAACGGTTCCTCTGTCTAACGAGGTTATCGGTTGGCAAATGGCTCTGTCGGCCTTATTGCCCTCCCCGACGATGCCACGGATGATCAATGGCAAACGACGAATAATAAGTCCCCTCCATAACGATTGGTATTTTGGACAATCCCTCCTTAAGAGACTGACTCCGTAGCAATCAAATGAGGTTATCACCAAGTCCTTGATGACATCTTTATTACTCTCCTGTTTCAAGAAGGGCTGCAATTCGATATTGAAGGAATCTCCCTGGATTCTGCCAGAACACATCATGACCTGCTCCAGCCAGATCAAACGGAAACACCGTGATAATACATATACATGAGTCTTTTTGTCGTTGCCATCTGATAATTGCTTAGCGTCCGCGCCGGTTGTGCTGGCTTTCCTACTGCTGCTGTTGTTGTTGTTATTGTTGCTGAGGTTTCCGAGAAACTTGTTATACCGGTCACGAATTTCAGATGCGCTTTCGTCATCCCCCAATCCTTCGACGAATTCGGTGGCAATTGTCTTGAAGGTTGCGGATTCTTCTGCGGCAGCCGAAAAGTTTGCACACGCTTTAGACAACTTCAAGATCAAAAAGCACAGGGCCTTGGCTTCGTCAATCCGGTCTGCATTTCCCTTCACGTCCTTCATGTATTCTGTCAAAACTGAAACCAGCTCCTTTTTACTCCCCGTAGAAACGGTCGTCCTGTCGAGACGCCTGGAGATGTAGGTGATGAGATGGCCACTGAATCCCTTGTGGTCGTTATTGTATTTTCTCAGCCCGTCTAACAGTTTTGCCAATGGCAATATAGACTGTTGGTCGAATGCGAGAACTGTCAGATATTCGAAATATAGCAAATCGAAATCGAGGCCATCTGGGTTCTCCGGAATCAACAAAGTCTTTGCGGCCAGAGCTGAATCTATCTCTGTACTATCTTTGAGCTGATTGCACAGTTTTAAAAACTATCAATTTTTCGCATATTAGCCTCTACTACTACTACTCGACAATAACATATATCCCACTCACCAGCTGACCATTCCAATGTTTGTACAAACTGACTCTCACCAGCTTTTTCAGCTTTTCCTCCTCGGAGCCTCCCATTATTATGTCAGTGTGTTGCACAACATCCCAACATCACACTTTCTTCAACAATATAATTTTCGTCTGTGCGAATAGTACAAAGTTCAAACGGAGTGGGAAAAAATACTGATTCTACATTATCTAGGGCACATAGAATATATATAGATAGATAGATAGATAGATCTAGACCTTGCTACGACGTTTGGTACAGGGCGGGCTGCGCCGCAGAGCTCCCCCCATTTTTGCTTCTCTAAATTCGAAGCTTCGGGAAGCCCGCAAGACGATTCGAACGGTTTCCCACCTTAGTACATTTTCAGGGGGAATAGTGAGAGAGCTAACAATAATATATTACCCATAGAGTGGAGTGAATGCTGAATGCTGGACATTAAAATTCGTTACAAAGTCATCAATAATCTTTAAAAGGGAGTAGTCATCTTTTGCGAGAGCTGGCACCTCGAGGGATGCTGTCTGGATTCGGGTGTTTGGAGCCTACTGTGGTCACGCCAATAGACGAAGCTTGGCCGGCCTTGGTCAGTGCATAATCCCCAGAGTCGAAGTATTTGCGATCTTTAAGCTTTTTGTTGAGCAGCTCGGTGTTAGACGGCAGCTTTCCGTACATACGATATAGTTTCTGTTCCTCAGCCGACATTTGTGGAGCCATCTTTTCTGTGTTTTGTAGGGTTTTTCTAGGTTTATATATTTTTCAGAATTTTTCAGGAAAATGGAGAATGGGGAAGTAACAAAATATTCTAACGGAGGTTTCTAAAAAAAAAAAAAAAAAAAAAAAAAAAAAAACAGGGTGTAACGCTTTTTAAATAATAGTTCCTATATATGCAATCGGCTCTCTGCGGGTTATTGCCCTATTAATTCTTGCATATCAGATACGGACGTTATCTGCCCCACTGTTCCACTCTCACTCTCTGTTCGGCACAAGCTAACTATAAATAAAAAAAGCTCGGATATGCCGGTAATCAAGGATTAATCTCCGCCCAAAGTGCTGTGCTTCACAAATTAAGAATTCTTCTTGTTTAGAGCTATTTATATTTTACATTACACATATATGGAAACCTGCGTTCACATTTTACTCGTACCTAAAACCCCTCAGAAGTAGCTCACATATTATGTGATTACAGCACCATGACCTCGTTTACGTATCCGGCGTAATTATCGAACCGGACGTTGGAATGTGGGCCCGTCCGCCAATCATTATGATGCAACACAGCTCTTGGAAACCCAGTGAATGCGTTAGGCATGTATTATGATGTATAACGTTGTCGATGCAATTGCCCCGATCATACTATCACTACTACTACAAACTTCTCCCTCTCCTGTAGTACAGAGAGATGCTGTGAAAAAGAGACAAAATCCCACGTAAATGTACGGAAATAATATATATATTATTTTCATATGAGCTTCATCGCCAATTATGTGGACAGATCGTTGCAACTCTGATAATAATAAAATATCCTCGTCGTATGTCTCTTGATGGCTGTGGCTATAAACGTCTGCAGTGTTGTCTCGCCCACCACGTGTTATCGAAAGTTACCCGGTAGTCAACCAACCATCATTCGTTGATCGGCTCTGGCTCCGATCCCACAAAATAACACACAACCCCACTAATATTTTTTTTTTTTTTTTTTTTGGGTTTTTTTTAAAAAATACAAGGGTTAGGGTTTATTCAGTTGTCTGAGATCTTTTTGTTGTTTTCTGGTGCGGCTGAAAATGTGGGTTCTTTTTGTTATGTATTACATCTGTGGTTACCCTCCTTGGGAAGCAAAGAAGCCA
>PPJG02000032.1:115380-128639 GCA_003705695.2 Blastobotrys serpentis | reverse complement strand
TAATGAAAAAAAATTATTTGAAGGAGTGTCGACAATTCTTAGAATTTTTTCATTCACCAATAAACACCACCTAAAATGCTGATTTTCACTGTAAGTTGAATTGACGAGGGCGGCCCATGGGGATTGTGCTAACAGCGAATCTAGGATATTGTCTCCAACGATGAAATGGTCTCTGACGCCTATGACATGAAGGTTGTCGACGACGTTGTCTACGAAGTTGACGCCCAAATGATCACTATCAAGCCAGGTGCTGACGTTGATATTGGTGCCAATCCATCCGCTGAAGAAGGTGACGAAGAACTTGAAGAAGGTGCTATCACCGTCAACAACTTGGTCCACTCTTTCAGACTTCAAGAAACCGGTTTCGATAAGAAGTCCTTCATGACCTACATCAAGGGTTACATGAAGCGTGTCAAGACTCATCTTGAAAAGGAAGACCCAGCTGCTGCCAAGGAATTCGAAGAAAAGGCCCCAGCTGCCGTCAAGAAGATCCTCGGAAAGTTCAAGGACTACGAATTCTTCACTGGTGAATCCATGGACCCTGATGGAATGGTCGTCCTCCTTAACTACCGTGAAGATGGTACCACCCCATACCTTACCTTCTGGAAGCACGGTCTTAAGGCTACCAAGTGCTAAACTCTAAGCATGTATATGTAACTAATAATAACACTGAGCCCTTTTTCTTCCTCGGAACCCAATTATATATTCTATGAATCCTTCGGCCTCGCAGAGCAACCTTTTTTGCTTCTTTTCGGAGAAAAAAGAAGCCGCCGGAGGCACTCTCTCAAGTCATTTGTTTACAATCAAACACACATTCTCCAAGGAAATCTCCGGTGAAACGTATTCCACCAATCGTGTCCCTTCATAGCCCATTGAGCGAAGATGCAACAGACGGCCGTAGTCAATCACCCGTCGGGCCTGGTGTCCAATCTTTTCTCGTTCGTCCGGATTCAGTCCTGTATAGTGCTGCTGCTGCTGTTCAGAACTGCCGTCCCGTCTGCCGCAAACCGCCCACGATGTCATCTTCGTCAGAGCCTCGAAGCCGCGTTGATCAATTCCGCCAACCTCAGACATCCATTTTCTCCCTTCTGGGTTGTACATGTCGTAGCGACATACCTGTCTACAACACAATGCAATAACCGCTCCAGAGAACATATCTCTGACAGCCTCCTGATTCAGAACCTGTAAGGTCAGGTCAGTTGCGCATCCGCAGAGGTGTTTGGACACAATTGACAGTTTGACCTCCTCGTCATCAACCAATTCTAGATTCTGCAAAA
Source organism: Blastobotrys serpentis (assembly GCA_003705695.2). Classification (NCBI taxonomy): domain Eukaryota; kingdom Fungi; phylum Ascomycota; class Dipodascomycetes; order Dipodascales; family Trichomonascaceae; genus Blastobotrys; species Blastobotrys serpentis. Next base: position 127,362 of record PPJG02000032.1, on the reverse strand, counting down.
TTTCTCGGGTCAAAACGACATCCTTAATATCCCCCTTGATTCGCTTGACTCTGACTCCGCCATTCTGCATATCCGTTTGTTGGCTGCTCTCCTTCAATTCTTCATAATCCTTGGCCAATTTCGAATCAAGCTTCATCCGGCAGCTTGCCCGATCAAGCAATAGGTACCTGTGGACCAGATCCGGATTTTTCAATGCTTGGGCTCTAAATATATACCGCGAAAGCTCGCCTCGTCCACATCCAAATTCTGCAATAACAGTCTTATCGGGCCTTTGCAGCAACTCGCCGCATTCTTCCATATGACCAATTAACGATGCCTGTTGGATCGCATGTTTTCTATTCTCCAATTCAGCAAGTCTGCTCTCTAACCCTGGATGGTCTAACACCCGTCGTTCAATATCCCCTTCCTTTTCAATCACATATTCATACAACTTTTTCAGCGGTTCAATCCATTTGGGAATCTCCTCCTGCTGATCAAACTTGTCCTTCGATAATTCACATTGTCCCACAACATTAATATCGATCCGTTTCCAAACCTCTTCACATTCAATCTGTCGAGAACGGCATTTCTTCACATGTCTCTTTACCTGATCTTCCCAAACTGTATGGCGAGGGTTCAATGGACATGGAACCCGTTTGCGGCCCTCGTTATTCTTGACGTTTATCAAATGCTCGCTGCAATATTTCTCATTGGCCCTCCTTTGCATATGGCATTGTCTCTTTTTATGAGGCAGGAAATATTCGCATCGTAATTGTTTTATCGAGCTCATCTTTTAACTCACTACTAATTTTTCAAAGAAACTGATTAGAAAATTAGAAAAAAAAATCCCGCGGTGGTCTTCGCGCATCACGAAAATCGAATTAAATGCGGAGTTTGGCGGAAGTACAATTTTGGCTCGACAAGAGGTCGCATATAGTTGTCAGACTGCATCGTCTTTCAAGCTAGCTGAAGTTCCACTCAGAGCGGGATAAAAATGGAACCATTGTGACGAACGGGCCACTAAGATTCGCGGCCAATCTGCTGCTACATTTACAAGTAAATTATTTACTATATGATCTATGTTCATCGTTTCTTAGGGCGTTGTTTGACTTCATCGTCACTTGTTGGATGCAACTTTACTACATTAGGATAATTTTGGGTGTTGAATTGATGGCCCCTGCTCCAATCATAAGACACAGCGTAGGCAAAAATGGAACCATTACGATTAAATGCGGTAGCAGAAATTGAACCACCAACATTACCAGAACCCTTGAGACGATATTTGGAATCCTTGTCCCAAATGTGGAAAGTACCATCAGAACCAGCAGTCGAGAAAGTTCCGTAGACTGGATGGAAGGAAATGGCATTGATTGGATAAATAATGTTTTCTGGTCGTGGGGTTGTTCGAGTATCCCGGTGGCATTTAAAAGAAAAGCCCAGCTTAGATTGTTCGTTGGCATCCACATATTGAATGGCGCATCGGCCCTCGATAGAGCCAACTGCATATCCATTCCCTGAAGGATAGCAACTGACAACTCGGGTTTGCCATTTTAATGGTGACTGGAGCGTCTTGAAGATCGATCCTGGATTGGACAAATCAATCAAACACAGATGTCTGTCCGCCGTTCCCACTACTAATAACTTCTTTTCTGAATCCATCGTGTAGGCTCTTTCTGGCAATTGTATCGTAGAAACAGGCTGCTGTTGTCGCAAGTCCCAATATTTTAATGTCTTATCCCATGAGCATGATGCAATCATAGGTTCCTGTGATCCCACATCCACTAATCGTATAGCTGAAACGGGTCCTTCATGTTGTCCGACTTGGGCACTCTGCCCAGATTGCAAATCATAAACCCTAACGGCATTGTCACATCCTCCTGACGCCACCTTACTTCCATCTGGAAACCATCGCGTAGATAATACGGGTGCTTCGTGTTCATACAATGCTCGTCCTTGTGAGTCTCCTGTGGCCGTCAATTCGTATATTCTGACTTTCTTGTCCCACGATGCCACCGAGAGGAATTCTGCTTGGGGAGAGAACGATAGATCCGAGATTGAGTCCTCCGGGCCATTATTTAATACGCGATCATTACCTGTATTGATCTCAGTACTTGATGTTGAGGTCCCTGTAGTCGTTCCGAATGACATTTTTTGTTTGTTTCTGGAAAAACTAAGCAGCGAGCATCACCAATTTTTTTTTTGTGTTTTTTGAAGGTTTTGGGAGGAGCGAGCACAAATATCCCATTAGCCCGCCCACAAGAAATTTTGTTCCCACTCGTTAGATAACTGTATAGTTTTGTATTTAGTGGGAAACCTATTTTAATTGCGTGCTACGAAGAATTATTAAAATGAAGTATGAAGTGAGGAATATACGAATTATTTAGGCCAGTATCGTGGTTTGAAATCCCTGAACATTTGTCCATATGTGACCAAAAGATCATATTTTTTTTGCAATTACAATTATAAATACTTAGAAGTTTTCAAATTCACAGATTGTATTCATTTACAATACGAATTCAATTGTTGCAAAGTATTCGTCCTTACTGATTCGAGCTACTATTGCATTTCAAAATTTTTCCTTACTTGGAATTAGATCTCACGAAAAGGAATAGAACAGTCATTTTCCGTGTTGACTGTGTAACAAATTGTTGATCACTCACCAACGACTGCCGGGCATGTCTCCAACATGAGGATTCAACTTAATACGACATAATATAAGACAGTTCAGGCGGGTCATTTTACGCAGTCTAGTCTCGACTCGCGCGCTCAGATACACATATCGGGAAAGCAATATATATATATATATATACTTAATATTGAAATAATTATAATATCATGGTAAAATGAAACGATATACCTAAATTATAAGTGAAAAAGCTTAAAGTTGCAATTGAATTAATAATAATATATTGCAATTGGAATAGCATGTACATGCAGCTGCAGTGTATATATATATATATATATATGCAATTAATATTGCAAGCGCCCCGCCAAACTTGGGCAATTGCAAAAATTAAGTACTAGCGCTAGCGAATTCGAAGCTTATAATTAATTATAATTAATTAATTATAAGCTTAAGCTTAAGCTGCAAGATTCTCAGCCGTATATATGTTGTCCACTCGCAGACAAAAAATATGGACGACACCGGAATCGAACCGGGGACCTCCCGCATGCTAAGCGGATGTGATAACCAACTACACCAGACGCCCAAGGATGAAGGAATATCAATTCCAAGTTTCAGTTGCGAATATCTTTTAAAATTATGAAAAATTTGCATTCAAAACGCTTTTATTTTGACCCAAAAATGAAGTTAGTTAACCCTATGCTATAGAAAATACAAGAATTTTGAATTTCTGAGATTCTGGCATAGTTTAAAGCCCTAAAAAAAAAATTCGGGTAACCTGCCAAATTCTATTCTCCATATTCTCGTTACATATATATATAATATCATAACCTGCCAAATTCTATTCTCCATATTATCGTTACATAGGGTTTGAATATTATTTATTATTGTTGTGGTTGCTGTTGTTGTTTTGTTTCGTCAATATCATAATTAAGCCAACCTAGTCCTTATAATAAATCATATTAAAGTCCTATGTAAATAGGTAATTATACAGAGAGTAGGACTAGGTTTAAAACCTAGTCCTTACTCTCTGTATAATTAATAATAATAATAATAATAATCAATTTACTCCTGTGTACATAATTTAAATGAAATAGATACATCAAGCAGGATAATTCGTTCATTGGCCCACTCCAGGCGTTACAGCATGTTGAAAATTCATATGATGTCTCTGTATAATTACCTATTTACATAGGACTTTAATATGATTTATTATTATTATTATTATCATAATTGAGCCATTTGTATATTGAGACTCCAACAAGTTCATAGGGCATATAATTCTTCAGATGCCCAATAGCATTACATCAGGCAGATCATAATAATTATCAACCCATGCTGAATTCCAGGAAACCGCCATCATTAAGAACTTTCTTATCCCTGTCTGACATATAACCCGATTCTAAAACATTCACTCGGTTAACCTTTGGACGCAGTCAAATGTACTCAAATGTTTTGGAATGAATTAACCGAAACAATATCTGTGTCCTTCAGTATCCGAGATTGCTAGATTAACATAGTGAATGAACAAACTTCGGAATTTCTGGGAATTAATTACCAATGTACAAAGGATAAGACAAAACACAGTATAATTAGATAATAGTTCCTTTAAAGAAATTATCTAAGATGCTAAAAATAGTAGCAAAATTACACGGTACCATTATAATAAAGGTACCACCTTAACCTTATTCTCAACGGTTGTGACAACAAAGGTATTATTAGGAAATCAGAAAGAACCATCTATTCTTACTCCATACAGAACTATCCATTCATGAGCAGGTGGGTGGGTTTATAGCTGTTGTGGCACCTCCTCAGGATAGATATCTACGCACATGTTGGTGTTTGTCTTCCCATACATCTCTGTTTCAGAGTGGGATACATAGTAATAAGTTGCACGAAAGTATACACAATATATATATTTGTATATTCAAGGCGAAATGCATAGTTGTCTGTATCCCTACCATGCTTAGAATTACGGTTCATCCTGTTATTCCTGCAGGGGCTGGTTGCACAGTAAACTAGGGTAACACCTGTCCATTTCTCATCTATCCTCAATGTATCACGAGTGTCTAAACATCGCCACCATTGATGAAGAAGCAATGCCACGAATTTGCATATGCAACTATTGAATGCACGGAAAACAAAAATGTACATTGGGTTCATAAAATATTTGTATATTTTTCAATTTTTGAAAGTTCCTTATTCACCAACCTCATATTATTCTAGTTGCATCTCTCTGACACTCACTCAATCTTCAAACAGATCTTACGGTAACTATCGCCGGTCTCAGTTAGTCGAGATTAACGCTCGGTTTTTATTTTCACCCAGTAGATGCAAGGTTTTACTTAACAGCAAGCTCCATCGCTATCCTTCGTACTCCGTCTAACCAAATCATCTGGTCCTTTTAATGTTCACAGTGTCTCTCTTTTCACACCATTAGTCATTTACAAAATCTCACTACTTTATGTCTCCTGGCCAGTCCAAGAACGGCAATAGGTAAATATGATCTCATAATCAAGGCGTAACTCAGACTCAGATACAACTTTATTTACCAGCCTCCCTTTATACGAAAAAGAGTAGTGTGGTTGTGTGATTTCTTTTTTGAAACGAGGAATGGCTGGGTTCTTTCCTTTTCTATTTTTATATTAAGATTTTTTTTTTTTTTCTCCGCAGAGGATTTGTGAAATAGAACATTACATTACATATACAAACTCTTTTAGCAACTCACCGTTGCATTCCAGAAACTTAAGATCCGATATCTTATATCTAGTGCAATCTGTTTAATGCCTTTACCGAGGAGGCAATTGCCATTTCCGTCAGTTCAGCCAAAGATAAATGAGACCTCCTAAAAATAAAGTTAACTGAGGAGGCTATTTCTCTCTTTTTTTTATGCATATACCGACGAAACCTTATACCCTGAGGCAGGTTGGTAATATTTTTTCTTGATATATATTTTTTATTTTTCTGTATAGACATTTATTCTCTGACTCGTATATAAATTAGTTCATGTCTCCACCAATATGCTATCTTTTATTTTCTGTGTAATCTTAAAGTCAAAACTTCGATTAAACCAAGTCTCTTAATATTTTGTATATTTTCAACCTTTGTAAGTCAGACCAATTGTCGAGGTTTTCGGAATCTTAACTAACTCATTCTAGTTTAATCATTTTCACGAAAAGCCATCACACTACCCCAGTCTCTCGTTATGTTGTCTAAACTGCTGACAACTTCTTCTGCCGCGGTTTTACTGTTCTGTAACTTTTCTAGTGCAGGCGCATTAAAGTATGACTTTGTTGATGCGATAGGGCGCCGTGGTTTAAATGCCAGTTCTTTATCAGTAACACCTTCTGATACTGTTTCCATACCATCCTCGAGCGTTACTGCTTCTTCTATTGCGCCTTCATCAAGTGTCGAACTTTCTTCCTCAGTTAGCTCTGCTAGTGGTCCCGTGAGCAGAAGTAATACCATCTCATCCTCTAGTTCCTCTACTACCGGTATGATCGAAAGCACTTTTTCTACTGCGTCCACCTTCTCCTCCTCATCTGCTGTTTCCTCTAACAGTAATCCCACAAGTTTTTCTGCTGTTGCACAAGCTTCTGATTCTGCTGTAAACAATAGTTCTGCACCAGTTGTCAGCTCTGTGTCTGATCCTGCTGTTACTACCTCAGCACCAGCTTACTCAATAACTTCTCCTGCCTCTGCCAACGTCACATTATCTGCTAATGATGTTGAATCCACCTCTGCCAGCGTCTCGTTTATGGATGTTGCCGTAAATAATGGCTCTGCTTCAGCTGTGAACACAGATCCAGCTGTCACAACTTCCCAATTTGATCCATTCGTTTCACAGAATTCTTCTTTTCCGGTTACGTCTGCTCTTTTGAATACTGCCTCGGCCAGCTCCTCTGCTACTGGTCTTCTTGAACAGCTACTTTCTGCGAATTCATCAGGCGACCCTATTGATGTCGGTTCCAATGTAACCGATCCTACCATCAGGACCAATTCTATTCAATCGGTAACTGAATCTGTCTTAAATTGTACTGGACCAAATTGTCCTGTAGCAACCGCTGCCGCAGTTAATGTTACTCCTCTTCCAGCTAATGCAACCAATCCTCCAAGCGGAACACCATCGGTTGGTTCCATCTCTGCTGCCCCATCATCCTCCGTTATTTGCAACGGCACTCTATGCTCCACTGTTGCCTGTCCAGGTCCTAATTGTAGCCCACTTGCTGCACCTGCGTCGGTCAACCCCTTGTCACCATCATTTGTTTGTGCTGGCGGAAACTGTACCACCATTGTTCCTTCTACTCCACTTGCTGCTGCTGAAACACCCTCCGTGGACTGCTCTGGTGGAAATTGTTCAGCTAGGCCCCCACTCAAACTTGGCAGTCCTCTCATAAACGCTACCGCAGCTCCAGCTGTCACTCTTTCCGGTGTCTCTACAACTGCTTGTTCTGGTAGTGTTTGCACACCAATCCCAATTGTTTGCCCTGGACCTCACTGTGCCCCATCCCTTGCTGCTTCTGTGACTCCAGTAACTTTGGCGTCTTCTACAACAGCTTGTAATGGAACTAGTTGTTCTACAGTCCCAATGGTTTGTCCAGGGCCAAACTGCATTGCACCTACCCCTCTGGCTGCTGCAGCTCCTGCTGTCAATCCGATGCTAAACGCTACCTCTGGGAATGTAATTACTCTTGCTGGTGTCTCTACTACTGCTTGTTCTGGTAGTGTTTGCACACCAATCCCAATTGTTTGCCCTGGACCTCACTGTGCTCCATCCCTTGCTGCTTCTGTGACTCCAGTAACTTTGGCGTCTTCTACAACAGCTTGTAACGGAACTAGTTGTTCTACAGTCCCAATGGTTTGTCCAGGGCCAAATTGCATCGCCGCTACACCTCTAGCAGCTGCTGCCCCATCTGTTACACCACTGGCAATGACTTGTGCTACATGTGTCGCTCCAATTTCTACTCCAAGTGCCCCTGTTATGAACTCTACTGCACACCCAACAGCTATTCTGGCCTCGGGTGTCAAAATGTCAGCTCCTACTGCTGCTCCCTTGGCAATTCCTCTTAGTTGTGATACCGTCCCTCTTAATCCAGGCTCCTGCGCTTTGGCAGCTGTTACGAAAACAGTTTATCAATGTTGTCTCGGTACTTGTGTATCTTCCACTTCCGTTGTCACTCCGCAATTACCAACTGTTACTCTTAGTTCATGTGGTGCAAGTTGTACAACCGTTGTCCAACCTTGTCCGTTCTGTACTCTTACTACGGGCTGTGTCACGGTCACATCGCAGGTAGCAAATACTCCTGTAACCGTTTATTCTCCGTGGTGCTCGTTCACTGCTCCAGCAACTACTCCTAAGATGGTACCTTGTTCTACCACAATGACAACATTGGGCCCATCTGGTGCTCCCGGTCTTTGTACTACCGAAATTATGATGCCAACTTCTGCTGCTCCCGCACCAACTCCAAAGGTTGTCCCTCAGACTGTTTGCAAAAATGGCGCTTGCTCGACAATTAAGATTTCCGCTCCTGCCCCAACACCAATGGCTGCAAGCCCAGTTCCTGGTTGTGTTGGTCCAAACTGTGCTCCTTCTCCTGCATCTCCAGTTCCTGCTCCAAAGAAGATTGCCACAGTTTGTGTTGGCGCTGATTGCTCAGTTGCGCCAGCAAAACCTGTCAATCCTATCCCTGGATGTGCAGGTCCGGAATGTGCTCCTGTCCCGGCTGCAACACCTGCTCCAAAGCCTGCTCCAGTTAGTAATTGCACTGGTCCAGCCTGCATTCCGGCTCCCCAACCAGCTGCTCCTGTTCCAGTCTGCAGCACCTGTTCAGCCCCACAGCCTGCTTCTCCAGTTCCAGGTTGTGTTGGAGCCGAGTGTGTTCCTGTTCCTGTCCCTGCTTCTAATGCCCCTCAACCTGCTGCTCCATCTCCATGCACTGGTGCCGAATGTAAAGAATCTCCTGCTCCTGCCACTCCTGTTCCTGAAGCTGGATCTCCCGCTCCTGCTCCTGCGCCTGCTCCTGCTCCATCCCCATGCACAGGTGCTGAATGTAAGGAATCTCCTGCCCCTGCCCCTGCCCCTAGTGCCCCAAAACCAGCTGCTCCTGCCGCCCCTGTTCCCGAAGCTCCAAAGTCTGGAGCTCCTTCTCCTGCTCCTGCCCCTGCTCCATCTCCATGTACCGGTGCTGAATGCAAAGAGTCCCCTGCTCCTGCTTCTCCTGCGTCTCCTGTTCCTGAAGCTCCAAAGTCTCCGGCCCCAGTTCCATCTCCATGTGCTGGCGCTGAATGCAACGAATCACCTGCTCCTGCTCCTGAAGCTCCAAAGTCTGGAGCTCCTCCTCCTGCCCCAGCACCATCTCCATGTACCGGTGCAGAGTGCAAAGAATCTCCTGCTCCCGGTCCGGAAGCTCCAAAGTCTGGAGTTCCTTCTCCTGCTGCTCCCCCTGCACCATCTCCATGTACTGGCGCCGAGTGCAAAGAATCTCCCGCTCCTGCCGCCCCTGTTCCTGAGGCACCAAATTCTCCTGCCCCAGCTCCATCTCCATGCACTGGTGCCGAATGTAAAGGATCTCCTGCTCCTGAAGCTCCAAAATCTGGATCTTCTTCTCCTGCTCCTCCCCCTGCACCATCTCCATGTACTGGTGCTGAATGTAAGGAATCTCCTGCTCCTGCTTCTCCTGTTCCGGAAGCTCCAAATTCTCCTGCCCCAGCTCCATCTCCATGCACTGGTGCCGAATGTAAAGGATCTCCTGCTCCTGAAGCTCCAAAATCTGGATCTTCTTCCCCAGCCCCATCTCCATGTACCGGGGCAGAGTGCAAAGAATCCCCTGCTCCTCAAGCCGCCTCTCCATCATCATGTACAGGAGAAGAATGTATTGCACAAGGAACAGCTACGAAACTTTCTACGGGTGCTTTATTGGGGTTGAGTATTATTATATCATTAATCTTTTAGATGAGAATTTATCATCGGTTCGGAACATTTTTAGAAGTTGGTTTTTTTTTTATTATTTTTATTTATATTCATTTCATTACAAATATTTGAAATCTTGTGTATTATTTTATTTTATTCTTTTAATCTTTATATTAAAGTACACGAATAAACAAGCACTTCATATTACCACTTTCTGTAACTACATATTAATATACTAATTACTCATACTGACGGAATGACAGCTGTTTTAAAATGTATCTAACACAGTGTAATTGACCAAACCATTGCTTCAAATTTATCCTCTAATTGGGGAAAAAGAGTTTGCAATTTTACCAGGTACTACATTCTAATTATTATGCAGGGGATTGAACTGAACACTCAGAAAATAAGGGCTTCGAATCCCAATTCAGCAAACCCCAAAAAAAAAAAAAAGGCGAAAGAATTTTGAGAACTGTAATTGCCAGGATATGCAACATTAGCCGTAGAATGAGCAAATATGAGATATTTCCTTCCTAATAACTGACAAGGTTGTGTTCCGGAACCAGATGATCGCCGAGGTGACTCAGACAGAGTCAGCGATCGGACCGATGCGCATCGTCAGAATAGAGCACTTCAAATAATAGTTTAAATGGGAACCTGAACTCCGCAAAATACATCATTAAAATGTCCACGAATTTTGCTGAAACAAATAAAAAGGTTTACGACAATGAAAAAGTCAAAACCTTTGACCTTCCAGCGATCTTGAAGCTGAATAAGTATATGGCCCAGTACATAGTCGGTTATCAGCAACATAACAATGTAATCGACAGGAACCTCTTGATTGAGGCGGTAGAAGTCGAACATAATACTGCTATCAGCACAGCTCCAGCAAGTAATTGGGATAAGAATTCAACTAAGCTGTTAGACTTTGCCTGTGGCGCTGGTAATATGACGAAATTCCTAACGCCTTTCGTCAAGGAAGCTGTCGGAGTTGACATTTCAGAAGATATGATTGCGGCTTACAAAGAAAGAACCGGATTTAACGGATATGCACTAGATCTCACCAGGGAGTCTAACGCTGACATTGGAAACGATTTTGATGCAATTGTGTGTACTTTATCCTATCACCATATTGAGAATATTCAATTGGTCACGGCCAAGTTGGCGGAACGGCTAAAGGCCGGAGGGTGGCTCTATGTCATTGATTTGGACTCGACGAACGAATCCCGAACACTGGAGAAAATGGCCCGTGCGTTTTCTGCAGGTGGCCATTCCCATGGTCACAGTCATTCCCATGGTCATCACCACGGTCATGATCATAGTCACAGCCATCACTCGCATACGCATGGTGCTAAAGATACAGACGAGGCATTAGATGATTTTGGTGTCGCACATCATGAAGGATTGTCTCCTCAGGTGATGCAAAAGGCATTTGAAGATGCTGGACTTAAGAACATTGGCATTGATAGGAATATAGATGTAAATGTCAGGTTCGCGGAAGATGAATTGAGGACAATGGTTGGCGCTGAAGCCGAAATTGATCATTTTGATAAGGATGACGATGGCAGGTTGAATATCACCTTTGGCGTTTTCTTGACAGCTGGTCAGAAACCAGTTTGAACAAGGGACTCTAAGCAGATACTGGTAATTTAGGGTTACAAATAAAGACCATGGTCATTTTGTTCCAGTGTACATGAGGCCTAAATAAATAAGATATTTATAAGTAGGAAAGTTTTGCTATTTTTGCTATTTGTGAATGGATATTCCATATGGTACTGTACTCCACCTTCCTGTAGAATCAAGCCCAAAGATCATCCCGCCCACTACCAATCGAAAACCTCGTCGGTTCTCGCATTATTTACAACAAGTCATATGAAATTTTGAATACAATATCGCGTCCTCAGAAGAGTGGCATACGGGGTTTTTCCTGGAGTCCAGATTCTACCTTGCAATTCAATCATAATTTCTTGCCTGCTCCATAATCATTGAAGAATATACGCCAGTGGGTAAATTATCTTGCTTAGTGTATATATTTAGCTTTAAATCCACGTGCATAGGAGTGAATTGGGTTATCTTTTTAGTTATTGTTGTTTCCTGGTTGCCAGAAAAAGCAGCGATATTTAATATGGGCGGTGGCGTCCGATTACCCTCCAGTAAAAGCGTATGGAAAATCAATTCCGATAGGAAATCAGATTCTGGTAGCGTCATTGGATAAATATACTCATACTCTTATGAGGGAAATCCAGCGCCATCACCATCATATGAATTTTCATAATAAATCATATTAAAGTCCTATGTAAATAGGTAATTATACAGAGAGTAGGACTAGGTTTAAACATTTGCCAGTTACAGGCAGCTCGGCATACAAAATATTTCAAATCAATTGGCGACGGAGCCGGATTTCCCTCTAATTGAGCGTGTAGGAAAACCATTTTGCCTTTGAGCCTCGGAAGAGTTTCAGGTGATTACT